>JAFBJW010000226.1:2590751-2805253 GCA_016785235.1 Pseudorhombus dupliciocellatus
GGGGGGTGATGATGGTGGAAAAGGGGTGTGTGTGTGTGCACTGCTCCACACACCAACACATGCACCCAGCACAATATGGCTGAGTCAGCCTTCACTCAGGAGTGTCTCAGTCAGACAGCCTGTGCTCCCTGTTTAATGCGTCTCATAGGCATCAGTGTTAATGCACCCTGGCCGCTGTCAAGCCTTGTCTCAGCAGACCTGCCTGTCCTCTCCCCTGTCTCTGTGTGTCCGGACAGGGCTTGTTATATAAAATGATCCTGGAATACAAAATGTGCACAGTGCCATTCATACTTTAGGGTCTGAGGTTCCACTCATATCTGATCCCATGTAAGTTCAGCCACCAATTCAATTGGCTCGTGCTTTCATCGAGATGAAGAGTAGCTGCGAATTGTGTATCTCATCTCCTCGGACAGCAGCTCTTCAAAACTAGCGTCCCTGTTTTGAGTGTTCTTATTCTTTGCAACTAGACCAAGAGTGCGCCCCCAACTGGACTGGAGAGTGTGGAGAACACGACATTCTATCTGGAGCATGCACTGCAATGCAAAAAATGTGCATTTATTAAACTGGATAACACAGAAACTAAAAATGAGTTTGATTGCCTTCAAGAAACTGATCCGACCCTGAAAGCCTCCGATTTAGTTTGTGGGACACGCAGTCGCACTGATGTGTCCTTCACACTGTGTTAGCGCACATGGCACCGCCATGGCATTTACAACCCACCTTTCATCAATCTCAGCTCAGCCTTCAACACAGCCCCATGTGGCAGTGAAGGATCACCTCAGTCCTCAACCTGAACGTGCGGCCTGACCTCATCTGCAGGATTCATGGCTTCCTGAGCAATCAGCCGACACGTTAACAGCGTCATCGCCAATCTCAGAGCCACACAAGGTCATGTCCAAAGTCCACCTCTGCTACCTTTACGTCCCCTGATCACCTTTAGTGAGGTCACTGCTAAATATAGACGCGTTCAGTCACTGGATGTTGACATTTGATCAACACACGGTGGACGTGCTTCATTGTATTCTATGTATTCTGTCTTTACACCATCACTCTGATGACGTGGCAAGGATACGTGTCATGTTTTGGCTTCGCTTCACCCTCCTCAGGGTTCTGGCACATTGCAGGCTGGAGCCAATTCAAGCCACACAGTTATTGTGCTGTTTTGTTAATGAGCAGAGGGATCTTTTTTTCTCTCTCTTACAATTCAGTGATTATTTATGTTCTAATGTGCATCTTGGAATGAAAATAATTTTTTTGTAATATAATATATATTTGTGTTTTTGTAATTTCCCTTCTGTTAGGTTGTTTAACTGTACGTGTGTGTGTGTGTGCATGTGTGTGTGATGGGTTTGCTGGCCATCATCCATCATGTCACACACACACACACACACACATCTGTCTCTTGGCATTTGATGTCATTTCCAAGTTCAGGTCCATGGTGGGGGGGCAGTGACAGACAGGGAGATACATGTGGTGCCTTAATGCAGCATCTTATGTATTGATAAACATGAAAATAAATGTATAAATATATATGATGATAAGGAGGTCAAGATGCAAACATATGAGGATTGTACATATGCGCACCATGTTCACGTATACACACACACACACCTGCCTCTGGACAGGGTGACCTTGGATGGTGCGTGTGGAAGGAAGGCGGAGCAAAAGAGGGCATTACACTAATGAGAGGAGAGGAGAATGTGGGGGATCAGCAGGGGTGAGAGGGAGGAGGAAAAAAAATGCACGGACAGTGGAGGTTAGAGTGGACAGGGGAGGAGGAGAGAAGGTGAAGGGAAGGGGAGCGGATGGGAGGGGAGGGACAGCAAGAGCAGGGAGGCGAGAGACGACACGAGGCAAAGGAGGGGGGTGAGACAAGAGGCGGAGAGAGGGAGTGGAGGGAGGGAGTGGAGGATCTGTTTCTGGGACGGCCACGGCAGCGAAAAATGCTGCAGTGGAGCCACACGGCTGAACCGGTCCAGAACTCAGCCCCACTCAGAGACTCCTGCAGCTCCTTCCTCCACCTCGCTCCTCATCACAAACCCCCTTCTCTTCCCCACCCTCCACTTTCACCTCCTACTCTGATTAACCTTCCTCTCAACCTACACTTCCACCTGCACCCCCCCACCCCCCCACCATCCCTCTTTCACTCCCCTCCCTTCCCTCCGTCTTTTTGCACCAGCCGATGAGTGAGCAGATTTAAGAAAGCATCCTGAGTGGAGGAGGACATGCGTGGTGGGCCTCTCTCGCTCTCTACCTATGCTTTTCATCTGTTCTTCCTTTTTTTTCATTCCCCTGTCTCTGCCATTTTCTATGTTCCTGATCCTCTTTTTATTGCCTTTTAAAATTGTTGCATGTTTGCAACTGTCTGTCCGTGTCTGTGCATGGCTGTCCTCTCTTTTGGCCTTTTTTTTTTTTTTTTAATCCCAGTGGTTTGTGCTCCCGTGTGTGCATTCATCCATCTCTCAGTGGGGAACAGGGAGCATCAAAAAGGTGAGTCCTGTCTAAAGTTAAGAACAGATTCACACTCAAGCACGTATGCGTGGGTTGTAAGCGCCAGTGATGTATGTGGGGACGCTCACGCAGAACATGCAGCTGGACTCAGAGGAGCTTTGATGTGTGTGTCGTTGTGCAGGTCTGAAATTTGAAGTTGTGCGTGAGGATTGGCTGGGGACGGTTCCCTGGTGTGGGAAATGTTGTCTGTGGGCTATGTTTGTGTGCATGCATGTGGCTGTGCATGCAAGGGAACGACTTGGTCGCTTTTGTGTCCTCCTACCATGCGGCTTTCAGGCTTAACATATCCGCATCAAACTTTCAATGTCAATTTAAATGAAATATATCACATTAATATTCCTGGCATTATTTCCTGCAAAATGCAATTCTCTTTTTTGTCATCGTTTTTAAACAACACCTGATAATTCCATCATTGATTGACGACTAAGGCAGTAAATAAATCTTTCAAAGGAACAACCAGGAAAATTCACAAAACTGAGGGGTGGGTGTGAGCTATGGAATTGTAAAAGAGGTAGATCATTTTTTGTCATCATGAACCATTAAAATAGCAGGAATTTTTAAAAATGGGGATATATGTATTGATACTCTTAAATAAAATGAGTATTTGAGACAAGTGGCTGTCTTGAAATAAAAAAACATCCTAAAAAAAATATATATCTGACAGAGAGTTGGAGTCTGAGCCTCACATTAACAGTCTGCACAATGGCCTATTTTACACTTATCTACTGGAACAATTCCCACTCTGCATCCTCATCGTGGGATCATTGTATTCGATGTGACTGAACAGGAGAGCAAAAGCTAAGGGAATCCTGTTCGACTTTGACAAAGTCACCTCTGACTGAATCTCAGCGGAGCAGCTCCAGGTCGTCCTCAACACTCAGTTCAATGGGTTCGAGACTGGTTAATGCTCATGTGCTGTACATGTGAGTTGTGAGTGTCAGACAAATATTACATTAACAGATAATCCAAGAATCAATGGTTGGGTTCATGTGATGCGCTTTGAGATATTTTTGTGTACCACTATACTTTTCATAAGGCATAGTGGCACGATGGGTGTAGTTGTTAGAGTCACACCCTGCGTGACCGGGCCCCTGCTGGGCCACTCTGGGGCCTTCTTTTGTGATCTCACTCTTTCTCAGTTAACTGCCTGAACAGGGCTTGTCAGTCCGCTGATGGACAGGTGGAACAGTGGTGTTGTGTGTTTCTGAGCTGGGGATGGACTGCTGGATACACAGGAATAGAACATGGAGGCTAGTAGTACATTTAAAAAGCTGAAACTACAGGAAAAAAGTGATACTTTCTGAATCATCTTTATTTAAAATATCTGAAGTAATGACAGGTGCTTTTTGGAGGCAACACAGTGCACGCATTAGTTTGGTGTCTACTAACATTTAAACGGTTGAAGGGCAAACTCACAATCAGAGGTGGCGTATATACAATGATACGTCTGTCTAGTACATGACTGAGTAGATACTATTCACAGTTATGTATATGCCAGCAAAACACTGCTTCAAATTTGCCCCAAATGTTAACGCGTCCTCACCCCGCAACTCAAACATGCATGGACACACACAGACAGAATTCGGGCCCTTCCAAAACGTACAGTTCCGCACTTAACGAGGATTTCCTCGCCTATATTTTAAATGTCCATAAACAGATATTTTGATCACAGAACACAACACTTGTAATTTCTGGAAGAAAGAAATGTAGATTTTAAAAATCATACATGACTAAAAAAATAAATAAACAAAGCTAACAGACCTCTGGACAGTTGAGTCTAAAATAAATGATATTTTACCTACTGAGAGGCACTAACCACGGTGCCGGTTGCACGGTGGGCCAGCATGAGACGACGTAAAGCACATCACAGTGTGTGACACAGCCTGTTACACTTCCAACATCAGAAGACATTCAGAGATTAACATGCTCCAACATGTAATATCAACATGAATAAGAGGTTCGGGTAATTTTTTTTTTAAAGAGAATATGTATATTCTTTAACATTTTAACATTAACAAAGTGCTCCACCAGAATAAACACCAGTTAAACCATACAATCCCACATGCTGTACATCTGTCACCAGAGCCACACATTCCAGTTTACCATCTCAATGAGGTTATCATTTCTATAATATACACATGCTCTCCATTCTGATTATAATAGGTGTCAATGTGTTAATGTGCAAAACAACGTGACAATAGCAAAATACAGTTTCATACACTTCTTCTTTAGGTCAAGGCATTACTTTGGATGCAGAGCTACAATATAAGTTTTGAAACTCATATCTTTTCTAAATAGGTAATCAGCTTTATAATAGACACTGAACAGTGCATTGGATGGCTATGAAACTTAAACTGAGTGCAACAACATTCTCTGTCAGCCATCAACATGTTCATGTTATATTTTGGGAACATTTGGTATTCATTCCTAACTGACAGCCTGTCATGTGCGTAAATACAGGTCTTTGATAATGCAACCTTTATTCAGTTCTAGCATAAATGTGAACAATGGTTAACACTAATGATGTATGTGATTGTGGGTGCATGCAATGTCATGTTTTTTAACATTTAATTTTTTTTTTTTTACTTTAGTAGTTTTTTATGTTTTTTTTTTAACCAAATGTAGTTAAAAGTATTCACATCTCCAGTGCTTGCTTCATTTCGGGGTAAATTAGGGGATAATTCCAAGAACAGGGAAGAACAGCAATAGATGTTTTCTAAGCGACGTGCACATATTGTGAAATTATTAATTAAAATCACTTAAAGTATCTTTAAGTAACCTAATGCACGGCGGCAGGCTGGACCAGGGCCCGTATAGGGATGGATGGGATCACCTGTAAGACAGGTGAGGGCATGCTGCTTCTGTTCGTAGGGAATTCATGTTTTAAACAGTGCTGTTACTCACTGGTGCCACTGAGAACAGGCATACCACTGATGCAATAAAAAACACTTTTCATTGAGACAAACGGTAAAGAGCAAGGCAGGCCCATGTTGCTCCACCTGCCTTGTCACCACAGTAGACATGTGTGACAGGTCACATTAGAGAGAGCACAGGTGGAGGGAAATAATTACTTAATTAATTAATTAGGGGGATTTTAGCTGTAGGGGCGATTCAGGTTATCTGGGGCATTGTTTGCAATTTGGACCCAAATGTGGACAAATTTGTCAGCTCTGATTAAAGAGAGAGGGTGTGTTGTGATTTCCCGCGACGTTTGACTCCAGCTGAGCCAGCATCAGTGTGAGGAACAGAACCAGTGCTGTTTCTATCATGACATGTCACGATGCAGGGCCACTGTTTTTTTTTTTTTTGCTAGAAAAACCTCGAGTACCAGGAATGTTTCAGAACGCCGTCTGGCTCAGACCCAAGCTGACACCATCCAGACATATAGACATCATTTAAAGAGTCCAGTGGAGGTGGAAGGGCACAGTACATGCACTATTTCTGATGTCATCCAGACTCACAGTTGAGAGGCGTGGCTTTAAGGCAATGAATGATTCACTTAAAACAAAATCCCAAAATTGCTGTGAGACAAATGACACAATATCCCAGCATACACACACCTGCTCAACTGCAGGATATCAGGTGAACTCTGTTGTTTTTGTCCCAAAGCACAAGACATAAAATCCTGGGAGGAGAGTGATCTCACCATTCCATATTCAAAATATCACACGGCCCCGCCCCCGCCTGCCGAATGGTGGGCCATTAAAATGTAATGTTAAAATAAGTGTTCACAGACAGACAGAATTACACTCTCTCTCTTTCACACACACGCACGCAGAGCGAGGCTGAACAGGCGGCCAAAAAAATCTGGGACCAAAAAGTGCAACTAAAGATTTTCCATGGTCACACTGCAGGCATTCGGCTGGTACGTCTCTGTACTCATCTCACCTCCACTGCAGAGTTTACACTCGCTGGCCCCGCCCCTGCTCACTCACACACACTCAGTGAAGCAGAGATGAGGGACTGACTGGAGACGCACTCGTCAAACAGGAGCGATTGGTTTGTACCGTGTCGGCGTCTCTACCTGAATATGATCCTGCTGACGTTTACTTTGTGTTTGTTTGATTCACTCGGCAATTTATGAGACACGTGCTTAGACACACACACACACACACACGTAGGTGAAATGCTGCCTTATACAATAGTAACTTAAAAGCTCATCTGAATTAGCTTGCTGAGCATGTAAAACATATCCTGAGCCAATTTTATCAAAGATATTTTTTTGTAACCAGAGTTCATTTCATTTATCTCAGACTAAATATTCTTTAGAATTTAGTTCATTTCTTTATCCCAGGGAGTACGTGCATGATTCGGCCACAATATTCTCTTCATACAACTGGTTAAAAATGGTAAAAATAGTATAATATGCAGTAATAATTTCTGGGACAAACTATCATCCAAAGATATGTGTTGTTGTGACAGGTCAACCTTACGATTTTTCAGCAATGCAGCAAGTTAGAGGTTTCGGTTTGCAGCTTTTGCGTCTCTGAGAATTTATGTCATATCGAGGCAAAGTTGGTATCGTACAATGAAATCTCCTGAACCGAATCCAGATTTGATCGATCAAATCCAATCACAGCCCTAGTTAAGAAATTACCAATGTATGGGAACCGTCAAGAAACGGTATAATAGGTGCATTATTGCAGTGCCGTGGGGCACAGTGATACATTGTGGGTGCATCTGAATGAGGAGCACTTCACTGAAGGAGTCAGGCAGAGATAAGATAGTCTGGGGCCCTGCACAGGGTACGGAAGCATCAGAGGACAAGCAGTGGTTACTAGAGATGTTCAGGAGGAAGGACTGGAAGAGAAGAGACAGAGAATGGTGATAAAAGCTTGTTAGTACAGTTCTTGGTAAAGTCAGGGATAAAGCCAGCAGACAGAAAGATCTAGAGCACAGGACGGAAAAGAAAAACATCAATGGAAGATTTCCATTCCAGTGATTCTAGTGATTGATTCATCCAGCAACTGGTTCCATTTGCAATGTGCAAATACAGAAAAGGCCTGTCTGTTCAGTTCACTTTGATTATTGATTGTTTTTGGTTGGTCAACATGGATTTGTATTTGTATTTACCGTTGGGGTGTTGGAGATGAGGTCGCCACCGTCTGTGGGTTCAATCAGGCTATGGTTGCCTGTAAATATTGAAGAAGAGGTGCCAACAGGTTAGCTTTCTATCAGACTCAATAATTTAGTTATTATTTAAGGTCACAAGCCACTTAAATAAAAGTGATATATGAGCCACGACGTCAGATATCGGCCTTGTCAGAAGTGTCTGACAATGTTTAAGGACGTCGAGGTGAATTCTCTTACTTGGTTCCCTCCTCTGCTACACCCTCCGCCTCCAGTTTACCCTCCTCCTCCATCTTCTCCTCCGAAATCAGTTCCTGTTTCTGGTGTCGACGGAGGCATTTCAACACGACCATGGAGAGGATCAGCAGAGCCAACGCGCCGCCCACCGATGCCCCGATAGCTACTGCAATGGTGGAGTCCCTGGGAGGGGGAACTGTGCAGACGAGAGGAGATGGTTGTAGAAAATGGACGAAGACGAGTGCAGTGCTGGATAAAAGCTCTGCTGGGCTGATTAAACAGAGTGGAAAGAAATTAAGTGCTGAGTTAGCCTGTGTGTTCGATTGAGATGCTGAGGGACTGAGTTCAGCCTCTTGATGGCCATTAATAAGTAAAGAGCTGACTCAGCAGCAGGCCCTGACACACAGGGTTATCTGATGCACTGCAAAACAAAGGTAGATGTTCACTTTCTCACAACTCTGCTTAGTTTACTTGCAGGGGGAAAAAGTGGGTAAAGGGTCACAGCATTGAGTGGTCTACTTTTGGGGAACCTCCCCCTGCAGAGGTTTCTGGGCTGACTTTGTGGACCTCTCTGTTTTGGACTTGTTATTACAGGGCTTCTCCTACAGCTTAAGGCAAGTTAAACTCAAGAATTTTTAGGACTTTTTAATGCCATTTGAAATTAAATTATAGACCACTTCCTTGACTCCTGTCATGCCAAGTCTGAAGCATCTCTTGCACAAAACACACCGTGCCTCAAACACGTTGCCTGGTACCACTTTGAAACATCTTGAAAATCTTGGTTGAGCAAATTTTCATTGAATTTACACTTGTTGTCCAAAGTTTCTGCATGTTACCATTCATTTTGAGATGTGATTTATAATCATAAAATCCTGCTTATCACGTGATCACATTTTTAAGACCCTTGACAGATTGATTTCAGATATTTTGATGACAATTAAGGCCTAATTTTTAGATTCAGCCTTTTAAGACTTTTTAAGTATCCGTATTAGCCGTGGGGGCGCTGTTCTGATCCTGTCGTCTCCACACCGCCCCTTACGTGACCGATGGGAGAGGTAGACAGATGGAGAAGGTAGGGTCAGCTTCTTACGTTCGGTGACCACATTGAGCTGTATGGCACCATGCCCTGGGATGCGGTCTGGGGGATTCCTCACATAGCAGTTGTAAATCCCCACATCCTCCACCTGGATATCCGACAGTGTAATGGACAGATCGTTCTTATCCAGGTTTCCAGAGAACTCGACCCTGTCTCCAAACCGATCTGACTTCTGGGCCACCATTCCTTTCCTCTTATAGAAAATCATAATCTACGGACGGACGGAAAGAGACACAGAGAGATTTAGGACGTAGGCACTTGAAACATTCTGCTTATTAAACATGTAAACACAAGCCTCTTTACCATTTCCTCTGTGTCGTTGAGTGTTTCTTGGAAGGTCCAGTTCATGATGAAGGAGCTCACATCCATCTTGTAGCAGGATGTAAACGTGCATGGGATTTTGACTGTTGATCCATTCAGTGCATTTATGTAGCTGGGCACGAGCACGTCCATGCTTGAGCAACCTATAAAGACAAACAACAGTGGGATTAGCACCAGAACTGACAGCAGTGAAAGGCACAGGCAGATTCAAACACATTTGATGCTAAATGCTTGCCAGCAGTTGGTACAGTGGCTATCACGGCCGCAGCAAGAAGGTTGTTCGTTCGAAACCCAGTTAGGCTTTGGTTAATGAGGAACAGCTTTTCAGAGGCAACTTGTCAACTGGATGAACAATACAGCAGACACCATGAGGCACTGGAATTCCACAATCCCTAACTATAAGCAGGTTAAACTCTTAGTCGGAAACGAAATAGTGATTCTGTATTTGTAGTATTACTTAGGACATCGTCAGACTGGAAAACAATCAAATGAAATACTATGGTTATCGCTGATTTAGATGAAGAAGTGATGACTCCTGTTGTTGAGGTAGGAGGTGTCACTTGTGTGCTGTGGGTATCCACATTTTCAAAGTATGTATTTCTTGATTGAATGAGTGTGTTTGATTTATTGTGGGAAGTAATAACAATTCGCTGAGTCAACAGAAAGGTTTGGCAGCATCGCACATTCCTCGAATTCGGACCATATATTTAAAAATTGGCAAAAATCTCACGTGTACAATCTGGAAACGTGGTGAGAATGGAGCCCTTTCAGGAAGGATTCCAACAGTCAAATGCACATACAGTACCTATGTTTAATATAACTTGAAATTAAATTAAAGTATTGTTCAGTTTCTTCAACTTTACTCGTCTTCTCTGAGCATTTTAACTCAGCATGGACTCACACTCCCCAGACAGAATATCTGCCTCTCTTGTTATCTCTCTCTATAGTGTGTGTGTGTGTGTGTGTTGGGACTCTGCACCATTCTCTCCTCTGCAGTCGGGTGTTTCTGGCTCCCTTCTCACTGCCGCTGCACCACTCCACAGGCCTGCCTGCCTCTCTGCACCACACACACGTGCACATCCGCCCACAAGGTGTGTATTGCATGCTAGCGGTGCTACGTCAATGTCACCCATACAAACGGACCGACCTGCACCAGCAGTGAGCACAGTCACAGTCAAACCATTTCTCAGCATGCTGTATGTGCACAGTTTTTTTTTTACTACATAGCCAGTGTGAGGACCGGTGCGCTTCTGATGACTCAGCAGTCCTGAGGATAATGAGAAAGAGCCAGATGCAGAGACGGGGGATGGGGGGTGGGGGGGGGGGGCTGGCTGGGGGGATGGGGGGGGGGGGGGGGGGACTTGCTAACAGATGAAATACTGCAGTGAGGCAGCCTCATGCCACTCCTACTTCCCCGCCCCTCCCTCTTTCCTCTCCCGTCTCTGGTCACCTCTCACACCTCCGTCATATCGCACCTCCTCGATCTGACCCCTTCACAAATCACGTTTCCCTCCATCGTTCCCTCCTCTCACAAGGTCGATGCAGGAAAGAACAGGTAGAACGGAGGTAGGACTGTTACATCATCACTCCCTGCTCCCTCCATTCCCCTCACCCGTGATATTATGTTTCAAGTGTACATTACAAAAAGAAATCGAATCTCCATTTGGAAACGGTGTAAGGAGGATGAAACCTTTCTGCCTCACTCAGCGATTTAGACTTAAATTGACAGGAATTTATAGAAATATAATTTAATTCCATTCCATCCGAGACAGGATTGTTTTCAGATGCGGGGAGTGTCAGAGTGGTTCCATGGGGGAATGTTTGGCCCTGCCAGTCAGAATTTATGACATGCTTGATGAGGTGTCAGGGTCACCTTGACCATTGACCACTATAAAAGCTCATCAGTTCCTCTTTGAATCGAGTTAATGTCAGCGCAAATTCACAAGTTCATTTCATTCATGTACCTGAAATGCCTCATTGCCCAGGAATGAGACAGACATCACAACACATTATGAACAGGGATCTCTTTCTACGAAGGCCAGATTCATAGATTGTCCAGCATAGCTTTCATTTGTACTACAGTAATATTTTCACAGCATTAGCTCCTGCTCTGACACGTCCCAATCCAATTAGACGTCTGTGGGTTTGCTTGGTTCGAGCTTCTGAGAGTGAGAATCCCCTGAAGGCTGACTCGGCAAAAGCACCGACGCCATCTTGTGACGGTCTCTTCTAAAAGTGATTTAAAGCTGCATTAAGGGCACAAAGGGATGTAGCTTAGTATTTAGAGGATGTTTTAAAACTGACTGAGCAGTACAATCCCTAATAGTGAGCAACACTTGCTTGTTGTAGTGGCTGCTTTGACACTTCAGGGTTATCAATCGAGAGACGGAGGGTACTGACAGAACGGCACGGTGTCCTTAACAGGCTGCTGTAGCTTTCCTTTTTCTCTTGACTTTGACCTTAACCTCCTTCACTGCATGCCTCCACATGGAGCACTTGCAAATCATCTACATATGTGTCCCCAGGGCGATATTAGTTTAATGATAATTGCACCACGAGGAGTAAGAAGTATAAAACCAGTTATGATGTCAAAGTGATTTCAGTTCTCACTTCTATGCCAACACATGGCAAAAATGATCGAGACACAACTAAGATAGGGGATAAACCAAGTCTACAGCGTCAGGTTACGTTGCTATAATCCAAGTGTAAAGTGACAACCACTACACACATCCAGAATCATGACCTTATTTCACTGCAGCCAAAATAACTGCAATGGGCTCAAACTGCTTTTAAACCCCCAATGATAAATATTGAAAATACCAAACAACAAGGGGAATATTGATCGGACAGAGTAAGAGTTGAAGTGTACTTCCCGCTCCTTGTCCTTGTCCTCCCCTACGGCTTCTCCCTCTCATGCATTATTGACAGATGTACTCTACCTTTTAGAGAGTCTCAGGTCTGGCTGCTTTAAGATACAGTGCGTTTTAAGCATTCAAAAAGCGCTTACAAGCTTAAAGCGGGGTCTGTCTTTGGATGGCGGTTGGTGTTTAACTGGCTCAGTAGAGTAAACGCTTAGATAAGCGTTCATTGATCTTAAAGGAAACACTGATTTTATTAACATCTCCAACAAGGAGCATTAGTTCCTGTGCTACATTTCTTTAATTTTCCAGATTTCTCTCCTAATTTACTTGTCTTCTTCATGGAAAACAACACTGTGTGACACCATTGCAAGTCTAGTTCCTGTCACAGAAAAGGCACTGCTGGGATTCGAACCCAGGATCTCCTGTTTACTAGACAGGCGCTTTAACCAACTAAGCCACAGCGCCCATGACAGCAGGTCAATTTACAGAAATAAGTGTGGGCAGGCCAGAGTCTGCAGCTGCTGACATGGTAGGAGTGAGTCTGAATTTACTTTCATTATATAAGTAAAGGAAACATAATCAATTTCAACAATTTCTTGTAGTATTTTGTACTTCTGTACAATGCAAGGTAAGAGGCACTGTACTTTGACCTGTCTGAAGTCCATGCCACTGCATTGACAGACCATGCCTTCTCCTCTCTGTGTGCTGCTGCCCTCTAGTGCCTCTCTGTGGTAACTGTAAGTGTGTGGTTGGGCGCAGTGTAACACGAAACTGTATTAGAAATTCATTTTTACGTTAACTACGCTGCTGGAGTGGAACTGGTGTTCTTATGCGTGAGAGGATGGAAACAATAACTGAATGCCTGTAAAACTTGCCTCCTCAGCTTGACAATGTTTAAGTATTAAAAAAGGTCTTTATAGTAATGAGTCAATATAATATCTCCTGGGTGTTGAGCAGTGACTTTAAATGACTTAATGAACTAGTTGTTTTTCATGTCAGGCTTGGGCAGCACATTTGTCATTGAGGCAGGAAGCACATGCACCTGTGCCCTACGGTTGATAGCATACTGCGCATATACAGTGTATATAGTACATTTTCATGAGCAAGGTTAAAATGTTTTTAGAGAAATGGATTTGTATTTGTATTTGCTGCAGGAATGAAGATGAAAAAAATGAGAATAGATAGATTAAGTGCATTGATACGTCTGACACAGCAAGGACTTAATGACTTCCCTTATGAATGATTTGATATTTGCTGAGTGTTAAGGGAACATGATAGAAGTTAAGAAGACAGGAGATTCTTTAATACTTCCACTGCTGGGTAATGTACTGTTTTATAGCAGCAAAAAGTAAATAGTGAAGTACACTCTCAGTGAACTGTATAAGTACAAAAGCACAATATCAACCCTGGGAGCTAAGAGGATTAGAAACATGTGCAATGTTATATAAATAAATATACAACATAGCAGTATTGCATGTATAATGACATTGAAATTAGTTTAGACACCACACTGAGATAAGGCACATGTGTGGGAGCAGAGGCAATTGTACACGTTCTAGTGCACATTACTACAACTATGTGGAGCAGGAAGAGGGGTGGGCTACACAGGCTAGTGATGGAGAGCACTGTCTTGACACTGGGCCATTGTGAATGCGTAGATGGATGCTGTGGGTCACACAGTGGGAAACAGGAAACACGAGCCCTGCATCATCCCATCAATCTATGCAAGGCAAGGCCTGGAAACATGAGCAGCTTCCCTGTTAGCTCCCCACTGCAGGCCTGCCCCTCCTCATCACCCACTGACAGTCACAGATCCACTCCGGACCTGCCCAGCACCGACTCATGGGCCAGTCTGTACTTTTACATGGAGCATCATGATCCGTGGGCCCCTCGTGTAGCTGAGAGCAGAGGCTCCACACGGGGGAATAGATCCTGAAACACAACGGACCCCAAAGCACATTAGCAGAAGGGCTTTGAATCAAAGCCACACAAGTGTGGTTTTTATAGATGGGCTGATCAAACCTGGGATGCAGGAGAAGAGGGGGGGGGGGGGGGGGGGTGCGGAAAAAAAAACGGGGGGGGGGGGGGGGGGGGGGGGGGGGGATGCTGAAACAATTAACCCCCCCATCCCTCTCTGACACACATCCGCATCCTCTCTCTCAGGGAAGGGCCCAGAGGATGTGGTGTGTGTGTGTGTGTGTGAGGGATCTCATCTTATCCAACTGTTGATCCGTGTATCAATGGATCGGAGCATCCATTGATCGATCGGTGTGTTGTGGTTCTTACCGGAGAGCGAGACGAGCAGCAGCACCGCGCCGAGCAGCTGAGCGGCGGAGCTCCTGTCCTGCGCAGCGCCAGAAGACATCTTACCTCCTCCTGGGTTGAGCAGAAAAACGAGCTGTTCAATCATCTGTTGGAAAAGGGGGGAAATGGGCAGAAATAGAGCAGCGACCGTGCTCCAGATGTGTGCGGTAGAAAGGCGTTAGAAAGGCCGTGTTTTTGTTTTAGAGGCAGGACGCAGCTGGCAGTGGCTTCAGCCGAGCAGGCGTTGGTCTCATGGTTGTCAGTGTGTCGACAGGCGAGGAGGGAGGGCGGGTACTGGGCAGGCAGCACTAGAAGAAAAGGAGGTTATCTTTATCTAGAGTCAGTTAACTATCATTATTATTATTCATCAATAATATGATGTGTGTATGTGTGTGTTTATTTGGTTTCACAGTTTGCTGTGTATTTGACCAACGTGATGGAAGGGTTTATTCCAGTGGTATTATATCTGCTAATAAAAAATAAAATAAAAAATAGAAGGATTAATGGAACTCTGAACAATGAACAATGACTGGGCACTTAACAAGATATTCAAATAGCTACTGTGTGTTCAGTACTCGGGTAAAATGTGTCAACAAATCTGGATGTGCAGGCCTGGACGGACTTCAGGGCATCAGTGAGAACGGGCTGTGCACAACCTAAACGAATAATTATCAAAATCCTCAAATTTCTCACCAAACTAAACTGTGAGAGATTTTCCTCTGAAAGATCTCTCAATGACAGGGTCTAGGACTCATTATATCAGTGTCTACAAAACGTAGCCATTCCTGTAATTTGTCAGTTTTTTCAATCCACATTAATAATCAAAATGACTGTTATGAATTACAACACACAATGTGTTGAAACAGTACCAACATGGACTCTCCTCACTGATTGATTCTGAGACCAATAAGCATCAATATAAGAAGGATAACAGAACATCAGTGAGGCAGAGGAGACCCTGTGGAGCAAATTCAGGCTGCCGTGCAGACAAACACAAAATTAAAGAGAGACCATCCCTCTTTCGATACAGTCATTCCCATCACTCTTCCTGGGTGGGAGTGAGGAGGAGAGAGGCAAACACAGGTATGGCCTCCCCATCCCTGCCCTGCACAGACGGGATGCCAGCAACAGTGTAGTGTTAAGACAGAGGTGGGGATATGGGTAACAGGATAAGATGGAGCAGAGGAGATGACCGTCTGAGTAATTGTCCTTTCAGAAAAAGGGTGGAGATGTCAGGAAATGAAAGAACTCACAGAGACAGGAACAGAGGGAAAGTGAGAATGAGGTAAGAGGGAGTTGGGAAAGTGGTTTGAAGACATGGAACCATTTGGACAAGAGGAAGAGGGTGGGCTGGTTTGTGTGTGGTTAGTAGAATGATGCTACTGGCCACAGGGAGAGAGGTTTTTCAGATTTACTATAACAGCATCAACAGGCCGGTAGCAGGTCTCTAGATCACACAGTGACTTAAACCTTTCAGTCATATAGAGAGGGATGGAGGGATGTACTGATCCCAAAACAGGGAATCACTGTTACAGCAGCATGATATCAGAGACACTGAGCAATGTGTAAAAATACAAGATAAAAACTATGCAAAGTATAAATTATGACTATGACAATAGTGTTAATTGAGCTCACATAGTAAAAGTGAACAATCCAAGGTACTGGCTCATTCAACGCTGCATAACACAATGACTCTGTTCTATTGTCAGCCTCAGCGTCATGATCTGCCACTGAATTGACGCCATGCCTCAGACGCCTGTATTTAGATATTTTGGTGACTGAAATGTGACGTGCTGAGATTCTTACGGGATGAATGGAAAGAGCATCTCTATCCTCTCACATTACCTCAGTGGCTGTACAGCTCGGTGCTAATGATCCATTAAGATGGGGAATCAGCTGCTAACCAGCTGTCACCGTGTGTGTGTCACTCACTAGGTGTTTAGATCAGTATCAGCAGCTGTGGAGCAATTGTGCGTGTGTGCATGTTCTATCTGCTTGTGGGCCAACCGTGTCCTGATTACTGGGAGTCGACACTTTATCTCTGTGCTATTGTCAGGTTCCAGTCTCAGGTCCAGGTGAGTAGGGGTCAGTCTATGATCAGGACAAACGTGGACAAATGACACCTGTGAGGGAGGGGAAAGGAGGAGGGCAGGGAATCCCAGGACATGGCAGTAAGTGGTCATCCAGCGGATGTGGCTTCTGGTTTACAAGGTTCAGTGGGAACTTAGTGACATCTAGTGGTGAGCGTGCAAACCGCAGCCCAAAGCCTCTCCTCTCTGTCACATAAGAGGACTTAAGTGATCCGAGGGCCACTGAAAGGTACTAGAGGTGATAGACTCCACAGTGCAGTTGCACAGGGATGTTAAAGTACAAACTAGCGATCCATTTCCTAAACCTCTTGTCCTTTGAGGATCATCAGGGGAGCTGCGGCCAATTCACACCTTGTGGAGCTATGAGACAAACTTTATTATTTCTGAATAAGGACAAATAGAACCAGTTGAATGATTGATGCAAAAAGACTAAACTTATATGCTGTGTAGGGTGTGATGGAATCCTGAGCCGTTGGGCAGGACTCTCTCTCTATCTCAGGACTGTGTCTGTCTCCACCTCTCAGCGTGGAGAGACTTTCCCAGCCCTCGCGCTCTATCACACCAACCTCACTGCAGAAAATGAAAATTGAGCCACTGACATATGAAATGAAAACTCAGCTGACGATCATTAGAGCAAAACAGATCGATATAATAACACAGGGGCTGGTTCTCTTTTCTCTCTCTCTCTCTCTCTCTCCCCCTGTCTTCCAGCAGAGAGAAGAGGGCTCCTCTGTTGCTAGGCAGCAGGGATATTGTGTGAGAGTGAATCCCAGTGACTGTCGCTGACTTTTCTACAGACAATCAGAGGTAAGAGGTTTGTTCAGTAACAGACTCATGACGGCTCCGAGCAGCGACATGCACTGTCAAAGTAAGTTGAAAGTACATTTATAAGCTAATTGTGATTATTTGTCTTTACACTGGTTTGAGTTAGTGAAGAGCACAGAGGTAAAGGGGCGTCTCCAGGCCCGGCCCAATTATCTCAGACTAAGCCAAATGCTGCTTGCCACGGTGAGTCAGAAATATATTCGTATATCCAAAATGTATCCAAGATAATGAATTACTGCAGAGCTTTCAGTCGACCCCTGTCCATTCATGGATGTTTGGGTGTTCACCTGTCAGTAATGAACGTATGAGAGAATAAAAAACACACTACTAGGTTTCAATAATGGAAGGCTGGCTCTCCGCTGCTGACGCTCTGCCTGGACACGCAGGGCAGCACACACAGAATTCTAAAGGGACTATTGAACTATTGATCAGCCCATATATTTGCCAGTGCCCTGTCACGTCTTTTTGAAATGTCAGGAGCTGCACGATGAAGGCGTCACAACCCATGTCCATGTTTGCTTGAAAATGCGTGGAATCCTCAAAGGTTTCTATCAAAACAAAGACCATTTGATATTGACACACTTCTGGTTTACTCTGGAGCTGAATGTTGGGAGGATGATCCAGACTCAACGGTGGAGTGAGTGTATGAGAAATACTGTGTCTCTGAATGTGACACCCATATCTCTGCACAGTCAGTGATCTACAATCCATTACGAGGTGTCAACTAGAAACCAAGTGTACAGCAAATGTTTTATTGTGCTGAATTAAAACTGTTGTTAGCAAACGTCGTGTGTTGTTGTAAATTATTTCCACAACATTTGCTTTTCATGTCCAAATTGACCTTTGACTGTTGACATTTTTGTCTATGCAATAAAGTCAAGGTCAGCAGGACTGGATAACAATACACACACACACACACACACAGTGAGAGAGAGTGAGGGAGAGAGAGAGAGAGAGAGAGAGCGAGAGAACCTATAACAACATTGTGACCGTAATGTCTCGATGGATCCAGAAGAGGGTGCTGTGACTCCACGGTTCCTTCTTCCTGAACAAACTCGCCCCAAGTCTTCCTCAGTGTTGGAGGCGTCCACATTTCAAACGAAGAATAAAATGCTTTTGCAGGATGATGTATTTAATTGTGGAATAAAACAACATATCAACTGAAATGACATTTAACCATTGTTTAGCTGAATCTTGCAGTATTCTTCCTCCTTTCCCACCCGCCTCACTTGCAGCCATCCATCCATCTGACTGACTGACCAACAAGTCTGTGCTCAGGTGATCTAACATCACCAGGTCTCTCCACAGTCGAGCAGCGAGCTTCAGTGCAGTGTGTGATTTCTGCTGCTGACCAGAACAGGCCCGCGGCGGGCGAACGCAGGAAACACATCTGACTGTTTTTGTTGTGATTTCTGTAATGTATTTATGCATTGGCAGCCTGCAGTGGGTGAACAGGACATTATGTATTCATAATAAATGGAAAAACCCCATGAATATATCAATGAGGACGCCAAGGAATGACAATAAGGCAGGTAAGCTCAAAGGTCCACTGCCATGCCACTGGGACCCCCCCCGCCCCCCATCATGTCTTCCACACTCGTCTTGTCCCTCGCCTCTAGCACCACAGACACTTTGATCACCCATGTTTGTAATAATGGAGGCTACAGGCAGAGAAGAGGAAGAAAAGGAAGAATGCGGATGGAGAGAGAACATTCGGACTCTTTGTTTTTCTCTCTGAGGCTTCTCGCCTTGTGGGAGTGGGGCTGTTTGAGGGGAATTGGAGAGCTTAACACTGGTGTGTGTGTGTGTGTGCATGCGAGACAGTCCTTCTCTTGTTGACTTCTAAAAGTCCTTCAGTGGCCTGAGACATGATGCTGTGCCATGTCCTCAAATAACCAACAGGATGTGAGGGCTCAAAGAGAGAAATGAAATCATGAAAATACAAGTGGGAGGGGAGAAAGTTACAAAAAGTTCAAGAAGAAAGAATTCATTAGAGCCAGACAAAGTGTAAAGGGAGAGCGGGTTTGAGAGACAGATGTAAGGACAGATGAGAACAGAGGTAAAGGGACAGAGGCAGAGAAAGGATAAAAGTGTAGATGTTCATTGGGATAATAAGGAGATGAGCCATTCATCTCTCAAGGTGACAAGAAGTACATGTGCCACTCTCCGTTATAGAGGATGCCACTAATTTATTGACTGTGTATTCCTGAGTTTATGACGCAGATAACTGTGGCGCTATGGCCCCTCCCTACCTGGGCGAGGCTTTAGAGGCCTTTAAAACATGAAGTAATTTATTCATAGACATGTGGACCTGTTTATATTGGTGGATATTAGGAAATATGACCTGACGACTCATCAAAACAGAAGCCAAAGTGTCTTGGTCGCCCCCTGGTGGCTGGCTGCAGTATAGTTTGTGAATCCTCACATAGAAGAAGATGAACTCAAATCATTGTCATAGGGGCCGTGACCTCTCTGCTCCTCATCAGCTTTACTCTATGTGCTCTTCATCCTTGCGGTCATAGCTCTTCCTGTCACACGACTTATAATTAAAGCTACCTACGCCTATACAGTGAGCCCAGATGATCCCGGCTGTTTGTTCATGTCAGGTCTTGTTATGTGCCGTGTTACGTCGCAGGGCTTTAATGCATGTGAGTTTCCGTCTGCGACAGATTTATAAAACTAAGCCTTGTTAAACAAGAAGGATTTGCTGCGGCAAGGAGGCTATTTGACAGGAAAGACAGACTTGTTCCATGACGTGTTAAGTCATTTGCATTTGGCGTTTTGGTCACATCAGACTTTAAGTGTTTTAAATGGCTTCATAAAGGAAAAAGGTGATACCGAAGAAGTGGGCGGGCTCCAGCTTCTGACATCACAGGCAGACCCAGTGTCATGTGGAGGACAAAATGTTCCTTATACATTTCATCACACATGCCAATGGATTCATGCACTAACGTGACCTCAAGCATTTCCCTTCAAGTAACTTCTTCAGTTTCTTCCCATGTTATTTTATGTGGTCAGTATTTTGCAATTGGTCCAAAGGTCTCAGCGAGACAAATATTCTTTTCACTCTCTTTCACTCTTACATCAACACATGTCTGAGACTGAAAGTGGCAGAATAAGAATCATCTCATGTGCAAACTAACCAACAGCGTCTTTCCTTCCTCCCGTCTCAACTTCTTTTATGCTTGTTCTTCTTTTTCATTCCCTCCTCTTCTTCACTCTGCTGACTTGGGTATAGCGGCAGTTCTAATCACACATGGAGATCACTCTTCGTTTAAATCTCAACGAATGAGTAGAGTGAGGAAATCACTCCACTCTCGTGCACAGTTGGACAAATGGACTCCCCCAGTTTTGTCGGTTTAGCGCACAATCTCACATTTGCTACATTACTCCTTAACAATGGGAAGGGATGCTTAATCTTATTACTGCTGGGATTCCAGTAAACCTAATTTGCAGTGTTGTAAAACATCAAGGTAATCTAATGGCTCTTTAAAGGATACAAGACAGATTAAACAACGAGGACTCCGGCATTCAAGTAATGAGGACAAGCCAAAAATAAGAGGAAAAACAAAACTCTTATCTCCTGCAAATATACACGGAGAACACAAAGACAGCTCTTCAGAGGCCTCGTGTGCATCTGTACTGTATACAGTGATGGAAAAATAGACTCACACACATACAGTCACACACAAAGAGCCACACAAACAATGCCCACAGCCCCTGCAGAGAATCTGCAAATGAACCAAACTCCCTTTTGAAAAACTGTACATCTATCAAAGACTTCTCAGCAGGAGTTGGCCAGCGCTCGTCCCTTCATCTCTTTCTCTGCAGACGTCATCTTTTTTTTCCCCTTCTCTAGGGATTTCTTCCCCAACTAAATTCAAAGTGAGAGGAGTTTAGAGGCTAACATTCACGGCTTTGTTTGGAGATTAGGCGAGGAGAAGAAAGACGAGGAGCGCGTGTGCATGTGAACAAATGTGCATATACTGTGGCCCTTTGTTGACAGCTGATGCAGAGTTAATATGATAATGTTCTCATTTGGTTCCTGGGGAGCTGCATCAGTCAGCTGCAGTTGGGGAACAAGCAGTTTACACTGATACACCAGAGATTTTGACCTCTTCAAATTTCTTATTGGCGCCATTTGATGCAATTTCAGATGTTTTGAATGTGGGATCTTAAGAGAATCCAGTGACGCTAATAAAGTAATGAGCATCATGTCAGGAGGAAAACAACAGTGGTGACAATAAGAGAGACAATGAGAGCAAACCACTAAAAACACAAGTGATAGGAATAGACAGACATTCTCAAAAGGGTGCATCACTGATTCCATCTTATTTTCAAATAGATCAATGAATCTAAAGTTTTTTTTATTATATGACCAAATGAAGAAAAAGCTTTTCTCCTTTAAAATTTGCTTTAATCTCACACCTTTTGCTTTTTACAAAAGTCAATTAAGTTACTTTCATACATGTAATTGTTAATTATTCCAGATATGTTTTTCTATGATGTGCTTTGTCCAAAATACCCTTATGTCACTTGTCCCACTTTCCCTCTCTGAAGTCTCCCAGTGTCCATTCCATATTTCATGTCTCTTCCTCAGCAAGTTAACAAGAGCAGTGTTTATGACTGGATCTTTGGCCGGAGATCTGATAAACCCAGTTCCCCCAGCGTGTGTGCGTGTTCTCGCCTCTCCATAACGCCACCGATAACGCGGCCCAGGATGGATGGCAAGTAGGAAGGGAGACACTGCAATGCTCTTGGGAACAGTGCTCGGCAAGCGTGCACTCTTGGTTCAGCCAGAACGGCTCTGACAGCATGTTAATGCTAGAGAGGCAACGGGTGCCAGCGCTCTCCCCGTATTAAGGTTTTCCACCAGAGCAGATGCCATATGTTCTTCTCTGCCGCAGCCACATGTCCCCTTCCCTTTCAGCTCCGTCTTAAAGCGCCCCAGCTTTCTGTTGCTAATGTGCCCCTGTGTTCAAACGCCAGCACAGTCGGGAAAAGAACAGTTTGGAAAAAATAAATATAAATAATCAGAAACTTTTTCTCCTCCTCACAGTAAAAACAGCCTGATTTTTTTTTTTTTTTAACTTTAACATTTTCATAGGAGCAGATTTCAGTACGGCAGACGATCTTTGGCAAGAGTCACATAGTGTGTGTGGATTTAAACAATGATCCACTATGCTCACGCGTCTGAGCTGCTACAAATTCACAGTATAATGTACTTCAATGGTTTTCAGTGCCCCTGTCTAGATGTGTTCGCAGCCACTACCTCAGTAACAACAATGAACATCCCTGGTTCTTCTCTTAAAAAAACTTATTTCAAATTACTGCTGTCCTGCTATTTTCTTCCCTCCTGTTGCCACCTGTTTCTTTTTACTTTCTGTTCTCTACAGATAAAATTCTTTTAGCACTTTATCTGGAATGGAAACAAAACCAAAAAAAAACCAAAAAAAAAACACTTCAAGTGTTTTATTTTGGTGTCAACATGTCTTTAACTCTGTCAAAATCAGTTCACATCATCATTTCTTGTCATTCCGGATTCTTTTCTTTCTCTGTTGCACAAATGTACCCAACATTATCCCCATTTGAACCAAACTGACTTGTTTTGGATTCCATTTTGTATGACAACAGTTCCCAGCACCTCATTATGAGGAGAGGGATGAGTTTGTTTACTCAATTTACCAACTTATCCATCAGACTCAGTTTGGATTAGTCTTTATTTTGGGGCTGGATTTACTTTTCCTATCAATCTCGTTCTCTATCCTTCTCACGCTCATGCATCTCTCTCTCTCTCTCTGAGTTCCCGGTTTCATATACATACAGGAAGGATATTGTCAAACAACTAATATAAAAGCGAGCGTTACATTACACTCCCTGACTGCACAACATGCATTGATATATTCACTCTGTGTGACTCAACATGTTCGTTTTAATTGTCCTTTAATTCTCCATTTTTAGTTTTAAAAATCCACTCATTCACCTTCAGAAGCACCGCGCACGATTCAATTGTCGCACTCACTCGAAAACCCAGTGTCTCTCCCCTCAGCTGTATCATTACATTAACTGAGCCTCCTACACCATCCAGTGGGTGTTATTTATGACTGTTTATTTTGGTTGTCTCCCTCTCTGCCGGGCCAAGCCGACTGTAAACCTTATCAAACATTCCGTCTGATCAGAACCTATGAATTATGAATAGAGGAAGAAACGCATGTATTTGTGTGTGTGTGTGTGTGTGTGTGTGTGTGTGTGTGTGTGAAGGAGTGAGGAAGAGAGGAGAAAATAGACAGTGGAATTGAGTCTGATCAGGATTAATGAGTTATGATAATGAGAACAAACAATTGTTTGATAGTGGAAGAGGAAGCCTTGCAGATATTTTGAGCACATGAGAGAAAGAGGGAGCTACTGAGGGAAGAAGTGTTTTGTGTACTTTCATTGCTCCCAGCGAAGTATGCAATGTCTGTGTGCTGTTTGTGTGTTTCCATCTATCAAAGAAATACGTGTGCTGTAAGTGTGTGTGTGTGTGTGTTTATGTTCACCTTTGCTTGTGACTGCCGAAGTCACTGTCTCCAAGCATTTAGCTTAAAATGTGATAATTGACTGAATCAGCAGATTGTGACTTCACTGAACAATACATACATCTGGACACATATTTGTTTCAAAGAGGAGTCATACAAAAACTGTTGTGTGCTTCAGGTGACCCTGCTGATAAACAGTGGTGGGAGAAGTTGCACTCCTCATTAATAACCTCCGATATACTGTGCATGTAATGTAAGTGCGTGTCCCCTTTGAAAACTCAGTCCATCGGCTCTGTCTGCCAAGACTTGCTTCCGCCCACACACCTGGGTGGCCACCTGGTTCATCGCAGAGCAAACACACACACACACACAGTTCAGTACTCCCCTTGACGGTCTGATGTGTGTGTAACATCATGAGCTGTGCTGTTCATTTAGAGGAAGAACAGACTGGCCTTCTGTTCAGCCCCTGGGTTAAGTATTGATTCCTCTCTCTCTCTGCATCGCTCTCTTCTTAGGGAGCTATTTGGAAGTTTTCTAATTGCTACGTAGCTAATGACAGCATTAACAGCTGTTTACTTACTAATCTAGCGACACTGCGAGGTAAACATTTGCCACAGCCAGTGGCTTCGTTTGACTATTTCAGATCATGAAGAAGACGAAAATGAAGTCTTAGAAATATTGAAGAATACCAACTCACACGATCAGTAAGTCCTTAACATCCTTAACTCCATATAAGGTAAATGGGAAGTCACACCTCACCCTGTATGCACCTGTTGGCCCGTCTGGACCCGAGCTGGCTGTTAGCGAGAGAGAGGAGTCGAGGTTTGTTTGGTTTCACAGTGCTGACAAGGTAGAAATGCGAGGCTTTGATCAAATGTGCCGCTCTGTGTGCCAAAATCTCTCTGGAACGTCGGTTACAACAGGAGGAAGAGGAAATACTGGTTACGCACGGGTTACGCTGCTGCCACGTCTCCACCAGTACGACCTCTCCAGGTTTCACTTTCCCCTACACCTTGCTATTTCCCACAGTGGCAATGACGGTGCAACCTGGACATGAGAAAAATGATGAGAAAAAAAAGAGTTTGGGGCTAACCCTTTGTATACATCAACAATACAACAACTGACGCACAACAAAACTGAAATTCTGTCCAACTCTGTGCATCTCAGAAATCAGGTCAGAAAAGTTGACGGATGCTTCAGGTGGTTGACAGACAACAGTGTTGTTAATGGCTGTAACACCATATTGGAGGTGAGTGGTTGTGAAGGCCTGACCCTCACATGTAAAAAGTGAGCTTAGATTTAACCTTCTGTGAGAAAGTAAAGAGAACACCGTGATTCCAGCGTTAAAATGGGGCTTTGTTGATGCACCTTTCAGGCTTTTGGGCAGATCAGAGCTCAGCCATGCAAAGACTAAGATGACCACGAAAGCCAAAAAAATAAGAGACTGTTCTCAACAAATGAAGCCCTCAGGGAGGAGACTGACAACCAGCAAGGAAGCTTAGCAGGGAGGATGAACCAAAGAAAGCAATAAAAGAATAAATAAAAGACTTCAGTGAACTTTGGCTGAAAAAACAAAATGTCAAAAAGTTGAAGGAGACTTTGAAAGACCAAGAATGCAAACAAGACGACTTTCAAACACAGGTTGAAGACTGAGATAAATCAAGACAAATCTGTCAAAGGGAAACTTCTTGCTTTGAGGGAGATAAATGAAAGGTTAGCGTCCTGGAAAGAGGAAAGTGACAAGATCAGACCTTCATCTGAAAGCAAGCCGATAGAAATCAAAGAAGACTGCAGGAGCTGGTGTTCAGGTGAGAGGAGGCCGGAGCCATGAATTTGACTTGGATTGAAGACAAATGTCAGGCAGATGGGAGAAGTGTTGAAAGCGGAGGATAACCTCTGCAGCAGGGCCACAACAAATGGACAGCTCAGGAGGAAGTGCATCTCCAGATGAGGGAGTCTTGACTCGATGTCAAAGCAGGACAAACACACTCTGGTGTCCTCACAAGCGCACCGAGAACTGCACGTACTCACTCAGAAACTCCAAGTATTTAGCTGTGGACCGACAAACAGAACAAATACAAAAGTTTCTTATAAACCGTAAATCATGCTGTATTCTTGTAGCTATGCAGTTAGAGCATGTGAGGTTTTACTATGGAGACCTGTTGGTTCCAGTCTCACCAGGCAGCCACTCTGCAGACAGATACCAGCCATTACAGCACAGTACTTCCTTACTGGGCTGCGGGCGATGCCGTATTGCATATTGATCTATAATGCATGCTGCTAGCTGAGAGCAGCACTGGATTCCCCAGAAAGAGGGATGACGATAGAATTGGCAACCCTGGCCTCCCAGCTTTGCATACGCAACCTCGGTCGCATACTGAGAGCATGTACCTGATCATTCTCCACGGAGTTAAAACCTAAACACGTGGTCCAGACTGCATAATTGAGCCTGAGCTGCTTAAATTAGTTCCCTGAAATATTGATAGGTAATAAAGGCTCTTGCCGTGGAGGGACCGCTGGAGAAGGGGAGCTGAGGTTACAGCCTCATGGCGAATGCAGCTCGTGTTCTTTTTTTTGCCTGCACAAACATAAACACGCATACATGTGTAACGGATGTGTTCCTGGCAAATCCATGCTGTGTTTATACTTCAAGATCACAGCAGCTTCACTTGAGCTCAGATCAGTGCACGTTTAGGCTGAGTGAGCTGAACTGAAAAGTTGGGACTCATGGTTTCATCATTGTGTCAGTATGACAAGCAGAACATCGAATTAACAGTGTGTTGGTTTCCGTGTCAAGGTTCATGAATGATGAGATTAGGTCAGATTAGCAGCATCAACAATACCGTTTAGAAAAAATAAAAGAAAATAGTAAAGAATACATCTGATATAAAATCTGATATAAGAAAACAAGACAGTAGAGGCCATGAATCAAACAAGATATGTGCTTTGAGAGAGTAACAGAAATGTGCAGTTGATAATACAAAAAAGATATGACACTATATTGCACTTAATTTTACTGCACTAGGGATGAGCCCCTGTCGTCCTGGTGAGGATTGGAATCAGCAAATTTTACTTGCACTGAATATCCTTGAACTATTAAAAGTGATGTACTTGCTGAGTGAAGCCTATTCCCTACTGCTACAGTTTCATGGGTTTACTCTCACTGAAGGGGGTGGGGCTTCAAGCAAAGGGCCTTCTCTGATTGGGCCAGAGATCCTGACCTTGTTATTGATTATTTCTATATATTAATATATAGGATCCAAAAATGAAATCAACTGTTGTACAGATACATTAAAAGTCTCTCCACGCCCCACCACTGGTTGGCGTTAACTGCTGCTTCACGACTCCAGTCGAATGACAAGGCAGATTTTGAGTCTACTTTGAAAAAGATAAAGAGGTTGTTGAAGCACGACTTTCTTCAGAGGATCTTTTTTCACTATCCTCATGCAATATTTGGAGCCGCTAAAGAACACACTCAGCTGTGGTGGTTTCCTCCCCTTGATCTCAGGCTCTCCCATCTGAGCCTGTAGAGCTGCAGAGGTGTTCCTGCTCTGCTCCTGCACCGAAAGACGGATGCTACTTGACAGGGTTTTCTATTTGTTACCAGACCTGCGCCATCGTATTGCAAATGCTTCTTCAAAGATATGATGAACAAACTTGAAATGTGTCTGCCTCTCTGTGCTTTTGCCTAATTACCGAAGGGGAATTCCTTCTCTATGCCTGTTTTGGCTTTGAAACTATCACAGGGGATTATTATATCACCAACTGGATATAATCACAAATTGTCAATGCCTCAACTCGTCAAAAACTGGAAGCCTCACAGCACAAATGAAAAATCTGTCAGACGCAGGAGTTGTGGGTTTCCATCCATCAAGGCTGCTGTGGCTGGCATCCGTAACATCTGTGCCCGTTTTAACAGAATCACATGGCTGAGCTCAGGTATTGTGATTCCTTGAATCAGTGCATCAAACTGCTTCTGCAAGAACAGTGAAGCAAGCAAGTTTGAAAAGGACCAAAGCAGAGATGCGTGGGACTCGGGGGAGACGAGAAAAAAGAGCAAGAGAAAGCGCTTTAGACGGAGAGCAGTGGGGGCAACATGAGCTGAAAGAAAGATATTTTTAAGGCAGGAAAGATACGGGAGTGAGAGTTGAATCCGAGTTTTCTGTTTTGTCGTACTGCAAAGGCGTAAAACTGATGCAAGGCCTAGTAACGTGGGTGAACAACACACGCACACACATAGACATGCATGCAACCAACGCGCACTTTTTTTTTAAAGTCCATAACTTCAGCAAAACATCAAGCTTAAAGATCACAGAGAGGAAGTGTCTACAACAGTCAGCAGCTTTGCAATGGGCCAGTGACACTCACTCCCCCCCCCCCCCCCCCCCCCCCCACAGCCTCTCCTCCCTGTTCTACACAGGTGCCTATAATAACTGATGACAAACCATGAGTAGTTTAGGTTTGCACTTTGTCCTTTTACCTTTTAAAAATTTACAGAAAAAAAATAAGGATGTAGAAAAGAAAACCTTCACGCCTCCTCTTTGCTTTGGTACATTACACTCGATGTTTCCCATCAGAGACTCTTGTAAACAAGGATGCTCGTCTCCATAAACATTCTGCATGTTCACATGGGAACTGTGGGCGAGAGACAAGATATTTAGCTTCATTGACCAATCACATTTGCACAGGTTTTTGTTGCCGACAGGTAAACAGTTGACATGAGAATGCAGGAAACACACTGATTGATACTCATCAGCTGTCTGCTCATTAATTTATAGTTGTGTTCATCTGAAAACAGCCTTTAAGAGCCAGAATGAAAGAAGTCAGCCTGTGAACTGCAAGTCAGCCTGGAATTCTGATGTCTACACCAGGAGCAACAGATATTGCCCGTTGCTGCCAGAGGCTATTTTTCATCTGACGACAGCCAATAGGCTCATAGTTCGCAGAAATTCATAATGTAAACCATGCACATAATCCTTCAATGGCTTTTCATCTGGGAAAACATGAATAAACCAGGATGCATGGTTTGTTCAAAATAACTCATCATTGTGAAGCACAACACCAAACCAGGCAGAAAGACTTTGTATGTGTACTACATGCTCAAATTAAAATACCTGTTTACTGGGTGAAGAGATCAAACGCCATCTAGGAAAATCTTCAAACTAAAGATGTGGTGTAACTCCACAAATACTGAAATAGCTTACGCTAATTATGGCGTCAACAAATGCCTCTAAGTTCAAAGTGAGGGTTTCATTAAAACAATAAAGCCCATCGTTCCCTTTTGTCTTGTTTTCAAGTGCAGGCTAATCAAACACCCCTCAAGAAAACGTTGGGGCAAACCTAGAAAACTTCACTTGCATTGTTCTTGGACATTTGCACATAAAACAAGCGCGAACGCTCTCTGCCTGTGGACCAGGGCAAAGACGTTCATTACAACCCACAATAGAGACAGAGCCGAATAAAACAAAATGCTATAAACTAGTGATATTTTTATGCCTTTGTAGAATCCTCTCTTTTCTCTCTCTGCACTTTTGCGTTGACAGAACAGTAAAATGAATATTATTACAATTTTCAGTTTAAAGTCTGAAGACACTGCAGCGTCTTTTTCTCTGGTGCAGAGTTATAAATATAGCCTGTTTATCCTCCCCACAATTTGTCAAAGACAGTTTAAGCGCTAACTGCTTTCTGTGATGGCAGTTTCAACCTTGCCTGTTTTGTGACGCCTTGAAAAAAAAAATCGTCACATGTTGCTGTTTAGAGCTCCGACAGGAAACTAATTTCCCCTCTAAGAGTGAGACATTTGAATAATATTTAAAGACCCTGAAAAAGACAAACTGTTTTTATTTCCCCCTATAACAATTTTACACCCCTTCAAAATTCTGCTTACAACCTCTTGAACCCCCAAGGCTGCAAACCACAGCGTCACAGAATTTTAAAATAAAACATCCGAGTCAAACACTGACAAATGAAAAAGGCTTGGTTTTCCTCCACTGGGGTGAGAGAAAACAACTTCCCTAATATTGACATAAGTGCTGTTAATCAGCATATGGCCTTGTGTTTTTTCTTTCCCTGAGCGCTTTGCCTTTGATTTGAAGTACGTCTGTTTCAAATTAATACGTCATTGATTTATATTTGGTGCAACAAGCAAAACTCATAAAATCTGTCCAAGCACAAAAATTACTGGCAAGTTGGAAAGGTCAAACCGGCTCCTGTCTGACCCCCGCGCCCTCACAGATCCATAGGAGGAGGCATATTTATGTTCCCTGTGTTTGTGAATGAGGGGTGTGCGCCCGTGAATGAGTGAGGGTGTTTTTGGGCCGGGTGTTTGCAGGAGAGGCTGACAGACACAGAGAGTGACAGTTACTGAGTGGAATGCCTTTAAGAGTTATTCAGCCTTCAGTCCAACGTCAGTCTGCTGCAGGGAGCTGTTCCGCGCGTGGCCTGTGGAGGTCCCTGTTGTACCGCGGCAGTGGGTGGGTGCAGCGTGTCAGGGCCGCTACCACAGTGTGTGTGTGTGTGTGTGTCACTTTCAGCATCTGCGGCTAAAGGTCATGGTCCACAAATGTTACAATGGTGAGATAGTAAATCTTGTGCCGGCACTGAGGAACTTTTTTTTTACTAAACCACCAACAACAACAAGCAGGTCACCGGAGGGAGGGAAAGAATAAAGAGGCGCATAAAACAGGATGAGGAGACACAAAGTGGTGATTGTTTGTTTCTGTGAATGGGAATTGTTTGCTACTGTGAGGTGTGTGTGTGTGTGTGTGTATACGCTGATATTGGGGCAATTTCGCCAAACAAAATTCCAAAACATTGGTTAAAAATAACAACCTTTGGTCAGCCAGCCCGCTCAGGCAGAATCATTAATCAACTGAATGCAGAATATATATATATATATGTGGCAATGGCAATGTATAAAGGAAGGAGAACACAGATGGTTCTAGGTGGACGCTGCTAGAATCAGGGTGCCTCAGATTAACAGACAAAATCTAGTCCACCAGCCTGACCTCCAACTTAATCTCCCTATGCCCCATTACTTTGTACATTCGCTCCGCACATTTACACTAACATTGGAATGAATGAATCGTCTACGTTGTGAAAGAGAAAGAGAGAGAGAGAGAGAGAAGAAGAAGGCCAGTGGGCAGTGAGTGACAGAGTTAGATTGGAGAGAGGGACAGATAAGTATGTTGGGAAGCAGCTGAAGAGCGGAGGAGAGCGATCGGGGACATGTTGACAGAGAGATGGAAATGACAGAGAGAGACAGAGAGAGAGAGAGAGACGAGCACCGGGAGCGGATGCTGGGGACAGCCGAGGTGGAAATGTCTCCGTGGTGACATGTGCATTAGCATCTCGTCAGACGGAGAGGGGCGTGACACTGAGTGGAGATGACGCAGCGAGATGTGCAGCAGCCAAGTAAACCACTATCAGTTCCTCCGCAGCCTCTTTCCTCCTCCATCTCTCCCATAAGTCCTCTCCTCTGTGACCCCTCGCTCCGTCCCTACGTCTGTCTTTTAAGTATCTCTCTTTCTCTCCTTCCTTCTCGCAGGAATAAGCACCAGTCTATTAGCCCAGAGCATCCTGCTGTAAATATTATTCTCAGAAACAAATCCCTTGTTTCTGTTTCTCTTGGTTAACCTCAAACCCTTTTTGTGTCTTATCCACATTAGATGGAGGAAACGTGCAGCTATAGAACTGCTAATGTCCACTGGACCCACTTTAACCACCGTCCTTCGCTTCAGTACCTTCACACTCTTGGTGAGTTCTTGCTGCACCTGATTGCATCAGTGAAACATTTAATATAGGCGCCGTAGGAAATATATCATCTTCATATATCGTCTGTCTGGGAAATTTAACAACGGAGGAAAGTGCAGCAAACAGGCGCCTGTGGCTGAATCTCTTGTGGTTAAATTATTTCAGAGTTCTCCTGAAAATGGACACATACCGATGTTTCTGTAAATTAATTGACCCCATGGACGAGACGCCTCTTCCTCTGTGTTCAAGCTAATATCTGTGAGAATTTGCACAGTTACATTCACAGTGCCGCCGAGACATCAAATAACTTATTACAACCAAACTTTCAGGGGAAAAAAAGAGCACGTGTAAAAACATGGAGGAGTCGACCAGAAGACAAACGAACTGGGGTCACTCTCTCATTTCAACTTTTCTTTTGGCAGATTTACACTGAACTACATTGTTTGCTGTATAACAGATAGAAGCATTAAGGTTATCCTTGGAGACCACTTCCTGAGCGGTCTCAGTGTTTCAGACCCCACTGTGCGTCCTCACATTAAATTTTAACACAAAGTGTCTTTAGAAAGCGGTGCCGTCCCCTGAGCCTGGTCTGAAGCGTTCTATCGTAGCAGGTCTGTCCGTCTGTTTGATGCAGATTAAGGTTAAAGGAGGGATCTTCTTTTTTTTTTCCAGAGCCGTTGTTTTAACGAAGTAGATCACTGAAGCTATTTTCACCTCAAACGACGATAATGTGCATTCATTTATCTCCGTAGCTTCAGCAACAGCAAAGGAAAAGGAGAAAGGAGAGTGAAATCCAGGCAAGTCAGTCAGACAGGCACAGACGAGTCGGCAGAACAAGAGCTGTCACTTTACTGAAGCGGCTTCACTGAGCTTCACGAGGAAATGTGTGTTTATGGCGTAATGCGCATCTCAAATGTTATTTACAGAACAGAGAGGGAGCAGCAGATGTCTGGGCAGCCCGGCTCGGCCTCTCTGCTCACCCACTAACTGGCGCCATATTGACAGTTCAACGCTACATTTCATAAGGATTGATTTATCATCTCCACTTTACAGAACAACACACAGCTTTATTCCTTCAGACGACTGCGAGAGAGGAAATGCTGTTATTTCCCACTTTGAAACAGTGAACTTTAAATCACCCCTGCTAAGCACAGGGCTTTTCGTAACACACAGATGAATCATGAAATGTCATCGAGGGCTCAGAGGAAAATTAAGACAGGCAAACTCACACACATGCACACACACAGGGAATGAAGGAACACGTTTGGTGTGGGGATCACGGATGGATTCCATTCGTTCCCTCCACCACATCTGGAGCAGCAAATGTCAGTGAGGTGTTAATTGCTGCCTCCTCGTCTCTCAAGACCTGATGCGCTAAAAGCACAGGAGCATGTCAATACGCACTGTGGTCTGGGTTTTAACCATGTTGAGCCCCATTCTGGGGACAAAGTTCCCGTAACATAAATGATTAAGTTTTGTGGATGGGGGGGGACTTAATAACTATGCAGATCTGCATGTGTGTGTGTGTGTGTGTGTGATGCAAAGATGAGAAACTGTGCCTTCATAAATCCAGTAAATTCAGAAATCACACAATACAGCTGATACATGAGTGATGGTCTTGTGAAGAAAACACCATATTATTATTATTATCCTCATCTCTCCTCCCTCCCTGTCGCTCTCTCTATCTCATAGGCAAACAGCTCTCTTTCCATCTGACCCTGTGCAACATCAGCGTAGCACTGTTAGGTGATTACTCGCCGAGGGAGCGGAGAAGCAACCGGCCACAGAATTTCATGCAGCAGCGCCTGATTAACAGTCTGTCTGAGACGTGTTGTGAGGCTGCTCTCCTCCAGTGATTTTGGCTGCTGCCTCAGAGGACAGCGGAGGGACAATGACTGGGGTCCAAGAGCACTAATGGAATCAGGCGCAGGCAGAGGCGCGCGTGTGTGTGTGTGTGAGAGAGACAGAGAGAGAGTAGTGGTAAGGGCGCATCACTCATTGTTGAGCCCTGGGACTGACACTGAATGAGGAAGAGGCTGGAAGATTCAAGTTAATAAACAAGACACTCAAGCACATATACCATTTTATCACTTGCTTTCATCTCGCCGCTCCGTGTTTTGACATCTCACCGTCGACTACGCTCTTTCTTTTCTGGCCCAATCTCGACCTTGTGCGCCATTAACCCTCGTGTGCAGACGTGGCGTGAGCGATGGGGAGTTGATCCTGACGTGCCTCAACCTCGCCCACCATAAAGGCAACCGCTGACAACTACTACTCCAGAATGAAATGCACATATAATAACACACGGTTATAAAAATATAAGACCATTTCCAACAAGGAGTGATTCATGTTCATAAAAACATAAAATAAAAAAATAAAAAGAAAGCGCAGCGTGTGACTCATGTATGGCAAAGATTAAAGTCCACAAAACATTCATACTCTACAGTAAGGTTTTGAAAAGATATTGGTTGTGAGGACTCGAGAGATTCTAAGAGAGGAAGAAACAGAGAGCGATAGAGAGAGAGAGAGAGAGAGAGAGAGAGAGAGAGAGAGAGAGGTGGCAGGCAAACAGACGCAAACACAGAGAGACAAGGTTGGGGCAGAGAATGAGCACGACAGAGCATCTGAGTCTGAACATACACCCCCGCAAGAGAGCATGATAAAGACAGAGAGATAGAGAATGAAGAAACAAAAAGATCCCTGAAAGAGGATGCGTTGTTCTTCCGCTCAATTAAGCGGCACACTTTTTCTGTGGTTACTCTTGCCTGCCCCCATCCTCAAGCTCTCAGTCCACAGGGTGTGTGTGTGTGTGTGTGTGTGTGTGTTTTTGTCCAGATGACTTGGTGAAAAAGATGAAACTGATCCTATTTGTTGTCAGAAAACCGTTATCAGCGTCGCATGTTCTGTTTTTCGGGCTGTGTGTTGTTTTTGTTTTGTCGACATTTAAAAACAGTCAGTTAAAAAATGGGGAACTTTGTGCCCCCTCCGGATCTGTTCCAATTCGGTGTTCCCAGTTCACTCATCAGTACGCGCGCACGTGTGTCTGTGTGAGCAAATGCATTTCAGAACAGATGAGTGACGAAAACAGAAACAGTTTGGGGAAAGAAAAACGGGAGAAAACAAGAGCGATAAAATCTTCAAAGCAAGTTCCAGGACGCTGCAGCAACAAAGAAATGACCAGAGCGTGACTGGAGAGACGATGAGGAGTCGGCTCATGTGACGAGGCCACGGGCCCGGCCCAAACTGGTTAAACTACCTTTACTGTAGAGGTCCTCAACCATTTGTTGTCCCCTAAAAGGTTTTGACCATTGTTGGAAACACAGCAAAATATATTACGGTACTTCTTATGAAAACCTTTTTCATAATGCATCCAAACATGGGTAAAAATAGGCGGAGAGAAAGTATGAAGGTCTTAAAAATAAAGATCACCTCCACAATGCCAAAGTTCCACATCTGGTCCTTCCTTAAGCTTTAAATGGTTTCAAATCATTTTCCTGATTTCTTAAAACCCTAAATGCCATCTTCGGTAATGTTGCCAGATATCAATCTGCCTTGTGTCTGATATACGAGCGCCATCGTGTATCTGAGCCCCACTGGTGGGAGGAGGCAGGAGTCTGGAGAGGAGACTTGTGTGTGTGCAGACACACTCCCACAAACTTAGTCATCGTGTTTATGTGGAACGCAACAGACATGATGTAACAACAACAGAGCTAATGAAGTTAATGATGTGAAGGCAGGGAGAGGGCAACGATGACTCTGGCTGATGCAACAGCGGCGCACGACTGAACGTAGCATCTCGACACGCTGCCCGTTGCCATCTTGGTTTTTAGAACATCTTCGATTCTGACTGAGCGCTCCACCACCCTCATCCACACCTGCCACTCTGATCATTGGATGGTGCCACCTGTCAATCATAGAGAAAAAGAGTGCTGACAGTCTTATTGAGAAGTAGAGTGATTATATGGGTTTGCTCTGTCGGTGCTGTTATTGGTGATATTTTTAGTCTTGGCAACGAGAGAGAAGCAGAAAGTGCCAAGCTAACGATATTTCCAGGGATAACACGTCATGAAGAATTCCTCTATACACAACGTTTTGCTGCCAACCAAGGTGAAACAGGATTTAAGCTAATGCTGATGCCTGCTGCCAATTTCTGTCCAGCTGGTCAGGGCTGTAACCAGCTGGGGACGGAATGAGCGGTTAACTGCCAAAAAAAATTGCAGGGTGGATGCAAAGGAGGATTTATGAACGGCGATTTCAGCTTTGACATACACAAACACATAAGATGGAGCTTTTTTTCCCCTCCTGCAACTTCCCAGTGAACAAAAACAAAAACACTTTAATCAGTTCCCTCTGCTCCGAGCTGTAATTGATTCACACACCCACAGCCTTCCCAGCAATCCAGTTATTACCAGGAACCCAGTCATGTATGTCTGACCAAGCGCTGGAGTGGGCGTTGGCATTTACATCATTAAGGTGTGTGTTTACCTTTGTGTGGCAGTATGTGTTGGGGGGGGTGTCAGTGGATCTGAATGAGGAAGTACTGGAGAGCTGACACAATCAATTGTTCCGCTCCTGACACAAAGGGTTAATCTCTCTCTCACTGTGTGTGTGTGTGTGTGTCCTCAGGCTCAAACCACCCATTAAGGAAACCAAGTTAATCACCTGAGCTAGAACATAGACCAGTCACCACACTTGCAGAAATATAGGACTGTTCCTTAAATGTAGGACTGTCACTTACTCCCTCTTTCACAAAAAAAGGCCTTTGAGCCGTTGTGGGACTTAAGATAAATATGAAGAAACATTTCTTAAAATTGAAAGCCCATGTGCAGACAAATACACACAACCAAACGCTGAAAACAACCGAATGGACAAAACAGCCTTTGTTGTCAAATTGATGAAGATGGTGTCAAATCTGCTTTTGTTTCTCTAACTCTCGGCGTGTTGACTTCTCAGGGCCACCGTACATACACACATACACACCACCTGAGCCCTTCCTCATGTCAAAGTGTCTGTTTTGAAATCCAAGAAGTCGACTTTAGCGTCTGAAGGCACAGGGAACATTGGGCTTTGTCACTGCACATTTGATAAATATACTTAAATCTCGAAAAAACTTGTCACCACCAAAAGTTCTGAATTGGGATTCAGTTGATGAACAGCAGTTCATCTTTTCACCTTCCTGCTCTGGAAACATCCAGGACACAGATTTATAGAGGCATGGCTCATTTCCAGTGTCCTCACTGAGAGTGAAAATATGGATGTCCATTTACTTCTGGACAACATGACTTCAGCAGTGGACAGGGCGATCTATACCTGGATTAGTGAAACTGAATGAAAGCCAACAGATGTAATATTTTTCGAGGGGGTGACATTTCCAAGGTTTCCCAGTGAGTGGATCACGCTAAATTAATGCAGCACTTCGTGGACAGTGGGCTGTGTCCGCAGTTGACCGACTGACTGCAGGGTTCACTTTATCACAGGGAGCGGCTAAAGGTGATGGCGATGACAGATGCATCTCTGGGATTGATGCTGCGCCACTTTAGCTGCAAGGAGGTGTGGCTTCCTCCCATTTATTTCTACTGCACATGACCACCTGAAGCACTGAGCGCTCAAGGATGCACTGGACAGTGAATATGAACATGATGACAGTCCTGGGAGACACATCTTTGGCTCAGAAGTCAAAGAGACAGGATGCATGAGCAACAATGAACAAAATATATAGACGCACGGTGCTATTCTCAATCCTGTCATGTAAAGCTGGGATTATTTATATTGAGGAGACAATAAAGAATGAGGTTTCCTTGTGGCAAAACGTGGACGTGGCCTTCCTGGAGAAGACTTTACGACGACATGGTTCTAAAATAAAATGTGTTGTCTTTGGGTTAGACAACCAGAGTAAAGATTAATCTTTACTCTGGTATGTATTTATATGGATCTAACATTTTAAAGTTCTCCATTAATTCAGAGTAACTCTATTGTAACTGTGTTTGTGTGCACACATTCAGGCTTTTTAGGTCTGATAATGACACTGGGAGAGATTTATGAGGTTAGTTCAACTTTAGCTCAGATGTTTTGGGAGCATCTATAAATGGATGCAAAACCCTTGAAAGCAAAGTTAAACAAATTTATGTTTGCTTTTCCTTGGTTAGTGTGTGTGTGTGTGTGTTCTTTTCTTGTATGAATTCGTTAAAGCAAATGAGACTCATCTCAGCATTTTCTCTGAATATAGATCACTGAGCTAAACAGGGACAACAGTGGTTGCATTCCACCTCATACATCGCAACACAATCTCAATTACCCGCACTAGTGGGCATAATATGAATGGAGAATTTATGCAAACATTTTTAATGCACTATTACTATTACTCTGCTCCTCTGTTTAGACAGTGGGTGTGTGTGTGCACACGTCTGTTTGTGGAGGTCTATGGTTAAAAGTTTGTGGAGAAAATCTTCTTTTGTCGCATCAAGGTTGACTCAGAATGAGTTTTGCTGTAAGGGGAGAATGTTTTGTAACGCATCTTGTCTCCACTGATGTGCAGCTGAGCAGACCAATGAGTCTTCTGAGGAGAAATTCAATGTCACAACAAAACAAAAAGCAACGCGGTTTTTACGTCAGAGTAAAAAAAAAAAAGGGGGCCCGGAAGGAATGAGGAAAGAAAAGCAAGAAAAAGAGTGAGGCAGAGAGTGGAGATCTGCTGAATCCACCCATACTTCTGTTTTCTGGAAAATAAAATAAAGGTGTGCTTTATTTGAAGAGTAGTCAATCTGAGAAAACGAAACAGACAAATGATACAGTTGCTGGCGTCTCGGGCGATGACCCTTATGTCTGCTCTTGAGATGTCAAGAGAAGTCTCGCCTGACTCGGGCACAATCGCAGCCTGTGTTTAGTCAAAAGATGGCACTAGCACCACGCCTCTACACCTTGGCCTTTTGGTGAGCAGCCAGAGAGAAGGAGTGGGTTGTTGAAGAGAAGAAGGCGGAAAGGCAAAATAATGGTAAACCTGACACATGGAGCACATCGAGACACCATGCAAAGGGAAGGAATACGGCTGGAGAGATTGTTAAAGACAAAGAAACGTGTGTGGTGTTGCGTTAAGAGCCTGATTTAGCAGGTAATATAATTGATTTAGAACAGCAGAGTGAGCTAAACCTGGGCCCATTTCTCAGGCAGGGGGTAGGAACTAATCTTCCACTGCCGGTGGGGAGGGAGGGATCATTTTACACTGCCGCTCCCCCTGGAGTCCTTCCTAATAATATGAAGGGACTCAAACTCCTCATCTACAATACTGTCAAAGCACTAGAATGAGAAAACACTCCTTCTGGGCATGAGTGCTGTCATGAGTACTTAGTTTGTTTGCTACTGTTGGAGGACAGTAAGTGGAGGTGGAGAAGATGCTCCTCCTGACAGATGGAGTCCCTGATTGTTTTCCTCTGTCCATTGTCTTCCCCCACTTCACTCAACACATCGGACAAATTAACCACTTCTAGAAAACAAAGAGTTTGTAGATCCAGGTAAGTGTTGACGGCTATTTTATGAACTTATATCTCTGCACGCTCTTTGCTCTGCTGTGTTTACGATCCAATTAACAACAGGTAAATGAAGATGGATGTTTTCTCTGGTATTGGTTTGTTAGTTAGCAGGGATACTTAAAAACTAAGCAACTAATCTCCATGAAATTTAGCGAAGGGGTGGGGAGTGACCTAAGCAGTAACCCATGCAGCTTTGGAGAAGATCCATAAATAATACTTGGATAAAGTGTTAGCTTTGACAGATTTAAGCACCCTCCAAGGGCCCTTCTAGCTCATTCAGCCCAATTGAGGACAGACAGGGAGTCAGAAGAATCCCAAAGACCCTGTATTGTGAAGGAACTTAAGACATTTATATCAATTCTAAGTGGTGTGTGCGAGGCCCGAGCGAGAGTTGGCTTCCACTCACTTTCACACATTCCGGGTTGCGAGGAGGCTAATGGTATCCTGGAACCTCACCCTTCATTGCCAACCCCATTATTCCTGGTTTCTCCCAAGATACCACTGCAAAGAAATCACTGTTTGCTTGTGGATGGAAGGTCAAAGCGGAGGAAAATGTCCATTCTGCAAAGTAGCCCTATCAGTGTGGACAAGGCCTTCATCCCTGTGTGGGATTTCCCCTGTGTTTGCTTTTACAGTACCTGTGACTCAGTGGCAGGAAAGTGTCCTGATATCCTGCCCTCTCTGTCTCTCTCCTGAGTCTCCACTCAAAGCGGTGTCCCTGAGTGTTCCACCAAAGTGCATTTATCTCAGTAGAGTCTGTTAGTCTCAGTTCTTTGCCCGAGCTGGTTACTCTCAGCCCAGTGCTCCGGCAGGCTCTCGGGGGCGGTGCTCTGGCCAAGACCATTTTCCTCTATCTGGTTTTCTGCTTTTTTGCTCTGAGCTCTGTAATTCTTCTTCTCTTGCATCAAATACCTTGGAGTAACTGTCCAAAATGTCCAGTTCAGGAAGTTGTTTGGTGTTGTGGTTCCTCAGCGTCTTAAAGTCCCTCTCTTGTCTGTTGCTGTCGTCTGGGCTACTCCCACTTGACTCTTCTGCATTTTCCACCTCTGCAACTTGTTGTCTTGCTGCCACAAGTTATTGTAGCAACTGTTAAGAGTCCACAAATAGATAATTTGCAACTAATATCTTCCAAGCTTCAAGGGCTTCAACTTCTCGGAGGTCACCTAATTGAGTTCCCTACAGAAATAACGTGATCAGCAGACAATGTAGTCGAACCAGGAGATAAGGGAGACAAATAAACTGGCATCTCCATTTGTGATGCTAATAATGACAATTTAATGAGTGTGATAATGATAATCTAATTCGATGGCATGTTCAGCTATGCCTGTAGGGACATGTTCCTTTCCCTCTGTCACTTTCTCTCGCCACTTTGCAGCTTTTTCAACAACTGCTTTGCCAATAATTTATTTTCCATCTCTACACCCAACTTGCCTTTTCTTCATCCAGTTTACTTTGGTGTTTTATGACCACTCTGTCCTCTTTCCCTATTTGACTCATTCTTCTCCTCCACCCTTCCTCCAACAACGAGCATATAAACCTTGTGATCCCACTTGATTTTTTTTTCCTGATACTCTACTCCCTTTCCCTCGTCTCGACTTTTTTAACCCTCCCCTCCTTAAATACTCAGTGTGCTCGCTGACATTTTCTCAACAGCCACTGACCAATTCAAAGTCCAATCTCAGTGACATGAAACTTGAACAAATGGGTCTCCCTGTACGCTATGTGTGTGGAAACTGGAAAGCTGTGAAAGCCACTGTTTGGTTTTAACACCATTTAAAGGAAAGTGTAGCTCAATTTTCGACAAATTTTAGGCTTGGTAACACCCACTCTTTGAGAGGCCATGTGTTCTCCCCCTTCACCTTCTGTTCATTTTCCTTTTCGACCTCCTGTTAAATACTCCAGTCTCTGGACATAAAGCCACTGAACCCAGCTGAGTGGTATTTTCTCATTCTTGTACCTTATGCATTCGTTTTTGCCATATGCTCCTCTCTGCCATCTTTTAAAAATAAGGCTCCTTTTCATCTTTCATCCTCTGGTCACTTAATATTGTCTCTCCTGAAGTTTGTTTCTGTCTCTGCCACCGCACTCTTTCCTTCACGTGGATATCTAGGTCAGGGCTACAGTGCGCAATACCTTCCAAAATTAAAAACATAATCATTCTGACATCCATCCATCATGTAAACTGCTTTGCCCTGTTGTGGCTGCGGGGGTAGCTGGAGCCGTTCCCGGCTGACGTCTGGTCAGATAGCACAGGCCTGACGTGTAGAGACAAACAACCAGTCGTGCTCTCATTCACGCTTACGACCAATTACTTTAATTAACCTGCATGTCTTTGGACTGTGGGAGGAAGCTGGAACGAGTAAAAAAAGTCCACAGAGACAGGGAGAGCATGCATGGAATGGGCCTCACCCTCTTGTTGTGAGGCCACACTGCAAACCACTGCACCCCCGACTCACCCTCAGTCTAACGATACTGGAGCTTAGATTTACGTATTCTATGTCATCATTTACATAAGGATATTGGAGAGGAGGGGTCCTAATGATGAAACATACAGTAAGGCTCTGCAGTTGTTTAAGAAGCTCAAATATCCTCCCTGTCTCATTGGCCTGTCCTCTCCCCATCTCCCCGTCCTCACTGTCTTAGCGGGGGACATTGATCGAGTGCTGCTCTGGCAGACTGTGACAAGGTTAGGAACTCCGGCCTCTGGGTGAGTGTGAATTTGTTTCTATATGTGTGTATGTATATGTATGTGGGATGTTGTACGTGTACATACTGCAGTATAAAAAATTAGTCTTATTGCTACTGTGAGAAATGCACAAGGAGTATTCTGCAGTATTGTATATTACTTTGTGCATATTCTGTGCTTGGTGTGTGTGTGTGTGTATGTGCTCCTGATGAGCGTTTGTTACTGTCAAAATAATGATTTCACTGCTCAGTTTCCTGCTGCTCTTGCAGTGAAGTGAAGCGATAACTATGACAAATTCTAGATTCCGCTTTGCGTCACACTGTGTGCACGGACACACACAAACATACAACTGTCACACTCCTGCTCCTGAGGTTTGAGCCCACTGTATTGATTGCTCGGCTATTGAAACTGCTGTTAGGAGTATGTTTTTTTAGCTCATTGCTTTCAACCTTGACAGCTCAGAGAGACTGTTTAGCATTTGTTAGTCTGGGCCAGAGACAAACACACATACAGTACAGTGCATACTCATCTCCCGCACTTGAATAAGCCCTAATGACCTCAGAGTCAGGCACAAGTGAGCATCAATTCAGGGATAAGCTGGTAACCAAAGTGCAAAGACTGCTACATCCAGTTAGACCCTTATGTCTTATGTATAACATTATTTGCATGTGTGTATATGTGTATCAAGGAAATCTATGAGGTGTTGGATTACATCTCATGTTCTCCAAATGTCATAGCAGCATACAAGCTACACACAAAGTTAGCTCCATGGGTAAAGAGAAATCTTACTTGTAACATTAGCCTTTAAAGATGTATGCTAGAAAAAAAAAAAATCGCAATATGATTGTAGTGTAAACACACGGAGGCTGACTGTGACGAACCAGACGTGTAGCAAATTGTTAAACAACCTTAGTGACAGTGTGAGCCATGTTAACAAACTGGGTGGTAACTCCTGCAGTCTCAGTGTAAAAACCATCATCAGTTCCGACCAGATGACTGGAGATAACTGCTCTTTCTGTCGTCTGAGCTGTCTACAAGTGTCGTTATTGACATCAAGAATGATTCCCCACTTGTTACAAAAACTAGTTTTCATGCCGATATCCTCACGCGCTCTTAGTCTTTATGGGAACGCGCTTTGGTTTCTGGCAGGCTGAACACTGTTGCATTTGCCACTCTGGTTAAATTGGCTACTCGAATAGAGTGACATTATCCCTTCTCGCTGCCAGATCTATGCTACGCCATTATCTAACTGTGCAGGTCATCCTGACACTGTTTATCGCCCTTTATTTTCTTTTTGGCAAATGTAAATTCACCGGCACACAAACACGCACATGGTGCACTGAGCAAGACATAATCCATGAGTGTGAATTAGTCCACACTGTGTAAAGTACACACACACACACACACACACACATTGTAGACCACCACATCTCAAATGCTTCAAAGAGAAAATATTGCTCAGAGTTGTGTCATATTGTTTATGGGCTTTGAACATTAGTGACGTTAGGTATGAAAATGACCTCTAATGTGTTTGAGAGGCATCATGAGATGATTGAAAAAACATTCCATGATGCCTGACATCCTGCATCTCTACATCTTGGCAACTAATAGTTACCATGGCGACAGAGCTGGCAGCGGCGATAATAATGACATCAGCTGATTATGCTGACGATGATAAAGATGAGGATAAAAATAGATGGGACGAAGATGAAAATGACATTGTGATGCTCTTCTCTCCCTCTCGCTGACAGTCATTATTGTATTTGTGATATAATTCATTGTTTCCAACCAGATTTCAGCCAGGCCACCTGCTAATGAATTCAGTGTACAGGGCTAATGTGCACGCAGGACACTAGTGCGACATATCCTTTAGCAAAGTAAATGTATTCACGTGATTGCTCCCAGTCTGGTTAAATTTCCCTGGCCGGATCAGAGTGAGGTTAATATGGCTGACCATCGGTATCACAGCACATGGAGCTCTGTGCTGTGTTAACATGTAAATGACCCACGCAGAACACAGACGAGCTAAATATTTCATTTTCTATTATTAAGAATTAAAAAAAATAAAAAACAACCCATAATTTTAACTGCTGATTACATTGAAGAATGCATAACTGTGTTGAACTGTGTATAAATAGAGGTGAATATGAACTGCCACCGTATATTGCAGCTCCCTGCTTTATATTTAGATTTTAATAATGGTAGAATGAAAAGCACCATGAGATACCTTCTGTTCTGATCTGCTGCTATATAAACAAAATTGACTTTTGACTCGATCAAATCAGAAATAACAATATTGCGAACATTATGCAATACGTGATTGTATGAAAACGTATTGCCTCTGATATGACGTGTCAAATAGCACAAGCCGGTGTGCAGGAGAAATGAGAGAAACCCTGGAGAGCGTGAGTGATTGGGATGTGAAGGCATCTTTCACTGGATCATTGTCGGATGGAAAAAGATGGATTCATGTGAATTGAAGCAAGTTAAAAAATGATTAAGACTTGTTTAAAATAACATTTATTCCCCCCTTGAGTGTCATCAGTCAAAGTTAAACTGCACTGTCAAAACCTCGAGCTCAAGAAATTCCCCTCTTTGTTTCTCTCGTTTCTTTAAGCGCTCTGTGACCCAGGACTCTTTTTACAGGGAAAGCATTCTTTCTCCGACGGACTAGAGATTGACTGAGACACGAGAAATAATGAGTTATCTTTGAGAGGGGAATAGTTTTTCTTTTGCTCTTCAATGAAGTCTCAGCTTCCCACTGTCTTATGTAATTTCATTAGTTCTTTGACAAGGACTATGGGGCGAATATGAACAGCATTGAGTGAGAAGAGATGACTTCAGCATAATGTTATCAGCTTTTATTCATCCATCCATCCATCAGAGAATGACCCACACACAGATGGTCTCTACAGAAGCATTTGACAGGAGAGTAAGAAGTTAGTGGAGACGGTGCAAACACAGAGGAGAGCACAGGAGGAGAAAAGGTCAGTCAGCATAAAGCTCATAAATAATTATCCAAACTCCTGCCCCAGCACACATACCCTGAAGATCCCTCTTTAACCCCCAACCATCAACTTTATGTGTATGCAGCAAGTACAGCAATGGCCCTATCTGTTTGTTTTGGTTTATTTTTCCAGCGTTCTATTCATAGTTTTGGGGTTTTAACATTCTTATTTTTTTCATTATATTTCTTTCCAAAAGTCTTTGTGTGAATTTTCCAGAATTTTGTTATTAATTATTTAAATTTGAAATATTTTGTTTAGTTAATATTTACATATATGTTATCAATGTTATTACTGAAGCTCGACTATAATTTTTTTACCGGCTCATCATCTCCTTTCTCCAACATTTCCAAAACTGCACCAGTATTGTTGCAGGGGGCAGCATTTGCTTTGTGAAATGGTTCATTATTGTGCTGGAAGTCTCCATCACAAGATGCTAAATTGTTGCCACAGGGATTCACATGGCCAGCAACACGATTCAGACAGACTGTAACATTTAAACTAATCACTAATTAGTATGAAAGGGCCCAAATTGTGCCAAGAACACAGTTCCCACATTATACCACCACCAGCAGTGAACCTGTGTCCACTGCCGCCTCGGATTTCTTGTTTTCTTGTTTGACAGGACACAAACAGAAGGTTAGACATGATGTGCATTCTGAGATGATCCTCAGCTCAACTCTCAGACTTACAGTCGTCTGTCTGTCAGCTCCAACCACTCTTGCCAGTCTCCGCTGACGTTTTCTAATCAATACAGTGTCTGCAGAACTGATTCTCCGTTGATTTTTTCTCTGTCTTTCATACCGTCCGAGGAAAATCTGATGAGACTGAAAAGTGCAGCAGCCTCAGGAAAACTCGAGCCAGGCAGTCTGGCTCCAACAATCAGGCCATTGTCATCATGTGTAATGCTAACATTAGCTGAGGCTCTATTTGCATTGTTCTATGCATGGATTGGATACTTGTGCTGGTGTTCCTTTCAAAGAGCCTGGATGGTGTGTCTACTGTAGGATGAGAATGTAGCCAGGGTTTTAACACAGTGGGATGCATTACTAAGCTTATACAGCTTTATATCAAGCCCAGCTTCAAATGTTCGCTTTCCAATTTCTCCACTATTGTGTGTCCTGCTGAGAAGGCTGTGGGAAGTGAGCGGCAGTGGGCCACTCACGCTGAAGTACTGGCTGTGAGGTGAGTCACAGGCAGGAGGCCAACAAGGTGCTCTCAGAAACAAGAGGGCTGTCCGTTGAACTGTGAGAGCTTGACCCTATATTTATTCCATCAGGGGCTTTCATCGGAGTGGAGTGGGGTGAGTATGTGTGTGTGTGTGTGTGTGTGTGTGTGTGTATGTGTGCATGGACGTGACTTCATCAGGTCATCCTATCACAGATGGTGTTGCTATTTCTGTGGTATGATTGACAGACAGGTGCAATACGGCATCTGATTCCACAGCTAGAATTTGTATCTGTTTGTGTGTGTGCGTGTGTGTGTGCGTGTGTGTGTGTGTGCGTGTGTGTGCGTGAGAGAGAGAGTGTTTGTGTGCGTGCACCCGCCTCATTAATGATTGAGTCTGAAGAGAGTTCTTCGGATCAAACATTTAGCTGAATCAACAACTGCTGAGCTCATCACACACACACACACACACACGGCAAGTTTATTATTGCTATCTTCTGTGTCTTCATCCTGAAATCCAGGAGCCTTGTCAATGCCAAACAGCTTATGAAAAAAATAGTGTTAAAGTTTTAGAAAGAGAAAGTGCTGAAAAAGTGTCTTACGCTGTACTCTGCTCTATGTGTTCATGCATCTTTGTGCGTAAATACCCTCACATGAGCCGACACCAGACACCTGAGTGCCTCCAGAGAAATCAAACTTGGCCCAGTAACAAGTTCACGATCAGTCTCCTGATGTGGCCTCAGTGTCAAAGCACTGGCAGCACAACAGTTTATGTTTTGCAGAGCTGTGGTCTTAGTGTATCCCTCACTACTTCGGGTGGATCAGGTCATCAGGAGAGGAAGGGAACATTTGTCTCTGCACCGGTAAAACCAAAACAATATCCAATAAGCACTGAATCACACACACTTTTTTTAAATGCTCGTACTACTGCACAATTCAAGCCTGTTGGTTGTATAATGAGACAATGGTCATCATCAAAAACATCACTTTCCTCATTCTGTCCATTAATGCAGCTCCTCTTTTCAGCCTCTGTCCAAATCTGCTATAAAAGAGTCATGTAGGTGTGTAGGAAGTGTTAACCTCTACAGGTGCATCACCTGACTTTATAGGGGCCCTGCCAGACCGAGTGCATAATGCAACAGAGCAACAAAACCTCGGGACGCCCTGGAAGTATCAGCTGAATAAGTGATAAAGTGTTTCAGGGCCTTCAGGAGCAGTGATTTCCAAAGTGAGGAGCTTTCTGCATATAGCCTTTGCTAACCTTATACATATAAATCTAACCCAAAAACACATTAGAGGAAAGAACAAAAAAGCATAATCTGTCTTCTTTAAACTATTGATATACTCTGGGTATGATAAGGATTCCTACATCATTATCTCTGGCTTAGTAAATGGCTTATTCTGTCAGATTCTGATACCTTGGAAAATATGGTTTTAGAAAAACATTCTATTTGTCATGTATAAGATAATTATGTTACTCATATCAAATGATTCACCAGGTCTCAGTAGACTGTGTTTCAAGAGCACAACTGAGAAAAATGTAATGAAGCAGTGTTGATGATGTATCCAAGGACACAAAGAGCATTATCAATAAGATGCTGTGCAATCGTTGTTATTTGACTGAATTGTAGTCAAAGCTTCATTAAGGAAAACCTGAGAGACCACCATGCTCCAGCAGATAAATATTTTAGTGATTAAAGACAATCTGGATGTTGCAGCAATGTTTATTATGTTTTTCCTTTTCAGGCAATTATCAGGACTGCTTTAAAGCCAACACGGGACCTTTCACTGCAATTAGCTCACACATCTCCACTGCATTGTAATATTCAAGCAATAGAAACAGAGGGATGCAATCTTAGCACCTCTTTGTTGCAGGAGAAGTGAACACAGCATCAAAAGCGACGTGAAGTCAGGACCAGGGGCTCCCTGCCACTTTAGACAATGCTGTCAGTTTGTGGAAATGAATGTGGTAGCTCAAAACTACTGGATACGGGCTCTCCTTGTGCACAGACGCACTCACGCACGCACACATGCCCACTCACATGCAGTGTTTTATGTCCTATTATTGGAAAGCTGTCGGCGAGTGTTGCATCTGTCATCCTCTGTTTCAGTGCTTTGTTGCCACACTGGACAATAAAAACTTTCAAGTAAAAGTACCACAACCTTTGCAGCTCAGTGGTTCCTCGCCATCAGCAGGTTTGCATGACAGACTGTGAGTGGTAAACTCATTGGACACAGACACCCACACTGCACTGGCTTCATTCACTGTGGACAGCCTGACTAAAACCTTTCCCCTCTATGGACAATTCATGCCTATTCCTAACCCCATAACCACAACTCAAATTTGACTCCTGTCCTGAGATAGGACCTAAGCTATGACGTTATATAACAACAATGTTTTCGTATGCATTTAATTTTAATAGCACAACTGAAAGCTACATTGCCTTTAACGAACGTGCGGCGTGAAAGTGCTGTTTACTCCACAGTGCCTGAGCTCAGTGTGTGTTTACTTGTATTTTTGATCTGTTGGCTGAGATGTTGACAGAGGTGTGGGCACAGATGGGGTGATAAATTGGTCACACTTCACAAAATGTGTCAAAAACTGGGAAACTCATCCCTGTGACGCCACAGAGGAGACAGACAGAGAAGGTCGAAGTGATGAGATTTTCAAATCTGAAAGTCCACTCTTTGTGTTTGTTCTTCTTTGTTTGTTTGTTTGTTTTTTTTCCTCTGCTTAGTTTTCCTTCTCTCTCTCTCTGGAGGAAACATTTGAAGAAAAAGCAGCCAACAGTAGTTTTCATTTAATAATTTATATTCAGAATTATGCATTCTATTATTTTATTATACACAGAATGAAAAGGTGAAAGGAAAATGTGTGCAAAATTGAATTATATATGTGTATATATAATGTATGTGTGTGTGTGTGTGTGTATATATACACACACACACACACACACACACATATATATATCACCTTCATATGATACAGAAAACCACAGACATGCTCACAGTTCCATTACACTGTGTTTAAGTGAGGTGGGACCCCATTAAAAATATATTTTCATACTTTTAAACCTTTGTAGTAAATACAGTTTGAGTTGTGGATTAAAATAATGTTTCATTAATTCATTAGTCTGGTTCAGAAACCACTGATAATTTCTGTGCCTGTCTACATCTGCCTACATTTCCCCAATTTCGGGACAATCAATAATTCCTTAATGAACTGACTGGATTTGGGTTTAGTTACAGCAACATAGACATAATTGGCTCAGGCTCAGTTTTGCCTTAATGATTTGTAACTTTTGTTTCGCTGAGCAATTCCATTGATTTTAGTTTTTTTGGATGGAATCTTTTTTTTGTATTTAGAATTGCATATTTATTGGTTTTATTGTATTCATTACAGCTAGTGAATAATTACCCCCTAGCTTTGACGTTGCTGATTGTGTTCTCAACCCCCCAACCCCCCTTTTAACCTTCCCTCTGCTGCAGCGTTCCCACCCCTCGCTTCCTCATCTCTCCACCTTCACTCACTTGCACACTGGGCAGTCTTCCAAGCAGATTGTATGAGGTGCCGTCCGTGGCTCTAATTCACCCTGACAGGACATTCATCATTAGTCACAGCCTCTGATGCTGCACCGCTGCTGGAAATTCTGTTTCTCATCAACAACTGTGACATTCTCCATATATAAATGACCATTAGTGAATAAAATACATCCACATTCTGTCTGAACTCCGTCACATACCTAACACCGGTCTCTAAAAGCACAGCCCCTTGCAGGACTCACCTTCCCGTCTCTTGCTTTATTGTGCAGAAACCCCAACTACAGAGTGACTCATTCATAAAGAAAGTTTAAAAAAAAAGTTTGACATTTCCCCGAAGAAAATAATGCACCATTAAACATAAACAGACACAGAAGGTCTTCCATCAACCAGAATTAAATCCACCAAACGCAGGTCCAACAAATCTTCGTCTTCATTCTCTCCACCGTGGATTGGTGGCTGTACTCGCTCGTCAAGCCTGTTTGTCTCTTTCTATTCATCTTCCCTACTGATTATTCACTTTAGGATGCTAGCGGCTCTACGCCTAATTAGCTCTTACAGAGTGGTCTGCTGCCAATTTGAGATTTGTGCTGGTTGTTGCATGCACAAAGACACACAAACGAAATTAAAGCAGACTAAGCACATCTGCTTTGAACACATGGATGAATCTGACTTGCACATACACTGAATGCACAGCAAACACACAAGCTCAGCCACGTTTTCCACCAACGACATACACAAACTTTTAAACTGCATCTACTACACACACAGGCGCGCACAAAGTGAATGTTTGAGCACACTTCTCGACTGTGAGCAGAGCGTTTGACTAATTATTTAAACCAGGAGTGTCCAGGGTCACTTGCTGCCAACTCCAGCTCTCCTCCGCTATATTAATTCCTAATAAGAAGTAATTTTCTCCATTTTGCCTTTCACCAAACCCCCACTGAGCTGACGGATGAGATGTTTGACATTTTTTCAGCCTCTGTGAGAATGAATCGAGGATAATCTTACTTTTGCCATTTTGAAATATCCACAGGGGTACTGTTGCCAATTAATTTAGATCATCAACTCTCCTCGGCCTCCAACTTTCTGTCTTTGGTGTCTCATTAGCCATTGCAGGCTATACTGTCCTCTTCTCAACGTGTTTGTCTCAACTGGAAATTGCTGTGCATCTCCCTGTCAACTTTAGCTTTGTAGTTTCCATATTGATTCATCCCTTTGTCTCTGTCCCACTCATCATTCTAACTGCTCATGCCTCAGTAGCAGGGGGAGAGGATGGATGAAGCAGTAAATAGAGAAGGTGGAAAGGGAAAAAAAGGACCAAGGTGAGGCAGCTACAGAGCCGGATTTATGTGTGTGCAAAAGCATTGCAGCCTGAGTTTAATGTTTTTTACCCTTGGTTGAAATTTGAATAATAAATGAGAGTGGTGAGTTGGAAATCAAACAGCGATGGAAATTTCACAAGCCTGCTGCGTCATGTCAGTCTGAGCAGCCGTAATCAGATGCCACTTACTGTGGCTGGACAGCTTCAGTCTTCTAATGTTTGCTAATTGTCCTAATATTGTTACATGCAAATTCAAAAACTGCTGGGGAGTCTGAAGTTGAACATCAACGCGGCAGAACACGAAGAGAGCAGCAAAGTTACTAAGAGCAAAGTTGTTTCAAAGACGGCAGCGCAAGTTTGTGTCACAATCTCAAGCTAAGTACATACTTTAGCTCCACTCACAGTTTTAAACGGCCTCAGTTACAACAAAGCACAGCTGTGTCTAAATCAATACCAAATCTGGGTTTTTGTTTTTAGCTCAAACATAACTGGCTTGTGGTTGCATGGCTCTGCCAACCAGTACACTTCTGGTCTAGATGCATTTTTTTTTTTTTTTCAGAATCATCACCAAGACTTTTAACTTCCCCAGTGAGATCTAATCAACCAGAGTGACTTTGACGTCTGGCCATCAAATAATTCTTTCCTTCGATATTCCACAGAAACATTTGAACCACTTCTGAAGAACTCATCTCAATGTGTTTTAGAGATTTTTCAAAATAAAGGAATGGACAAAAACTATGAGACAGAAGCCTTCAGCCACAAACTGAATGATAATGTCTAGAATGTTGAGACGTATTTTGCCATTCTTATATTAATGTCAATTTAAATGCAGGGCGGATGCTGCGCCCACGACATGGCGACAGCAACTGGTGCCGTGAGAGGGGAACTGGTTGATAGGAAACAGGCGATCTGATAAACCAAAAAGGGAAATTAAATGGGCCAGGAGCACTAATCACTGAGTTCCCAGCTCGCCCCAGGGGACGAAGCATTTAAAGCATTACTGCAGTCTCATGCAAATGAACTCATTAACAGACGTGGTCACTAAATGGTCAAATGATTTCACTGGATGGAGGGTAGACAGCTCGAGGAATGAAGAGGGATGAGCACATATACCAAACACCACTGGCTCTCTTTATGTTTGTGTGTTTTCTTTCTCTTAGCTGCCTGATTGCCAAGCAGTCCGCAAAACATCCAACTTCACTTCACCCAGTGTGGTACTGAGCTCACTGACCTGCTACTGTTGCGATTCTTAGTTTTTCTCCTTTGAGTTTGCTTCAACTGAACCATTGTGTCCTCGTGCCTCAGGATCACCCCCTGCTACCCTGCCAGCCTGCTCCGCTCTCCGGCTGCCACACTCAATGCTCAGCTCACCATCCCCAGACCCCCCCCACCAGCACCAAGTCCATCGGCCTGAAGCCTCCCTCCAGCCCCTGCCTTGCCTGCCAGCACCCCAGCCATCATCCCCTGCTCTGCTTCGCCACAGCTTCCCTCAGACTCCCTTCTGACCTGCCTGCTCTTGAACACTCATCCTCCCTCTTCCCTGCATGTCCACCTGCTGGAGTCCTCAACCCCCTCCCATTACACACAGGGACAGAGTCTGTTCTGCATGCGGGTTTACTCGTAAAATAGCAGGAGTCTCCACAGGGTTCAAGAGGAAGCCTAGTTGGGCTTTCCTTCTAAAGAATAAAAAAGACAACATAGGAAAATGTGTAAACGATGGGAAGGAAGACAGCAGCTTGGAATCTAATCACACCAAGGACACTTCGCTGATTGCCTCTTCAAAAACAAGAGGGAGAAAATTGGTTTGGTTTGTTTCTGTCATCAAGGCGAGAGACAGCTGATACTAAAAATGGTTAAAATGTTGCCGGGGAGAAATCAAAAGAAGCTTAAACAGAAATAACTAAATTGCTCGTGCACAGACCTCGATGAGGGAAACAGTGAACGGGTAATCTGTAGCGTCACTCCCATTCTCTCCTCTCGCCACCTCTTCCAGTCCGTTCCCTTCCTCCAACAATTACAGAGCTTTTCTAAATCCATCTCTTACACCGCCTCTGTGCCTCCGACTTTTTCTGTCACTGCTTTATTCAGGCAAAGATGCTAAATGCCTGGAAAAGGGAAAGTCACCACATAAAGGGTTTGCTTCCAAGACACACTGACCACTGATGTAGGGATACTACATATATTAAAATATACATTCCCCTTTGTGGATTTTATATTTTCAGAAATGCATCCCAGTGAATCTGAGGGGGATGGACACGAGGAAACAAGGCCATTCCAGTTCATGTTCAAGCAGACAAGCAGATCAGTCACCTTTTTTGTGGTCCAGATAAAGTATCATAGATAAATCTTAACAAAAGACACTCAACCTGCGGAGCCATTGAAAATGTCAGGCTGGTGTATGAGTGAGTGTACCGGAGAGTTGGGAGTCAACAGTGAGGCAATGGAGAAGTGATTGATGGCCTCTTGAGAGCGCCGTGCCCAGCCAAGTGCAACAATCCCACAAACCACCTCGGCAGCGACAGCAACCGCTAACACCAGCGCGAAAGCGGACGTCGTCTGCGACGCGTGGTGCGGCGCCAGCTAATTAAAACATAAGTAAATCAGAGCTTAATGAGTTGTAATTGTAGATAATTGCAGAGTTGTTGATGTATCATGTCTAATTGGCTTGCATTGCTGAGATAATGAGAAAAGTTTGATTACTTTATGCTAAACATGTTAGTGAGGTAGCAGGTGTTGTTCCGAGGAGGTGTCACAAGCAATCCCATACCTCACATCTCAATCTCATCACTCAGCCTCTACTGAGAAAGCGAGGGGATGGTCTCCCCCTCCGCTGTGTCTCCCAAGTCTCTAATTATACACATGAGCTAATGGGACAGGCTTTGTTCCTCTTTTACTGTTTTATTTAGATTATAAGGAGTTTAATCTCATTTATAACGCTGTCCCGGGTGCTGGCTGTTTGAGGGTGGTGGTTTCATGATCATGCATTCATGCCATATGGTGATGGTGTTTCCTTTTACATTGATTTTGAGAATGATAAATGTCAGGTGGTGCTCAAAAAAAAGTCGGCTCAACAGCCAAACAGGATCCTGGGCCCGGTACATAGTCAATCTTCTTTGTAGTTTCAGTCCATATTGAGCTTATTACGGAGATCTCCCAATCAAGTTGACACGTTCTTCTTCTGGCTTTTGATCTATCATCCCTGCCATTGACTCTTTGAAAAGCCAAAATTAATTATCTTCAAATCTTATCTATGTGCTTGACTACGGTGCTTGCATTGATTGATGTTCACATTCTGAGTCTGTCGGTTTTTACCGAGCCTTACTTTTGTTACTTAAAACTGCCATTGTCCTTAAGTCCTCTGATTTAATTCCCACTTTATCTGTTCATCACGTCTTTGCCAGCCATCAAAAGCAGTTAGGACACATTCAAACTACAATATTCACATTGATCAACGCCGAGCTGAGGGTGAAAATGAAGTTCACAAAGAAATAGAAGTGAGAAGGAATGCAAATAAAAACAGATATTGCAACAAAAGAAAATGGAAAAGGTGCTCAAAATCTTAAAAGTATTAATTGATCTTCAAAACGTGTGTGTGTGTGTGTGTGTGTCCTGAAGGGAATCACGTTGATGCAGTTAGTCATGCAATTGATTGGAATTCAAGTCAGATTATGTCCTCCGGATACAAAACCTGTCAAGGTTTCCTGACCTGTGTCTGCTTATGTGCATACAAACACTGACAGCCTTGACAGGCAGGTAGCAGAGCGATGGATTAGTTTACAAGGCGAGTTTACAAGGAAAAGAAAGAAACGCATCAGAGTGAAACTTTGGAAAGAAACTAAGGGGCTGGGCTGAAATGACAATAGTGGCCTTGCATAATGTTGTTAGCGTGCACAGAATCGGAGTCAGTCTGTGTTTGCCGTCATTCACACTGGGATTTAGTAGGAATGAAACGATCTGTAGTAAAGTATATGTCACAAAATCTAATCTAATCGCTAATCACTAATATAAATTCTTTACATTTTTGAGGTGTCGGTGTCGGGTGGTAAATTTGCCTGTTTACATTTTAAATAAGGAAACGATCAAAACAAGAGCAGATGTACAAATGTTGCTTTAAAAAAATGAAAACCAAAGGACACACACAGATGGTGTGCCCTCACTATTTTTGTTGAAATGAGATTGAACAGAGAACAGAGATTGAAAAGAATACCTATTACTGGCATCTTGGTTATGGTTCAGTTATGAAATTCAACGGGAATGCACTTTAAGGAAACCAGGACATGTCTCCAAAAATATACAACAGTCACTCCCTCACTCACTCTCTCTCTCACTCCATTGCTTCGCTAAGCTGCTGCATACAGCTTTAAAAGTAGAACCAGTAGCTCCTTCATCAGCATTAACAGGATTGCAGTTGATATTGTATCCCAGTCAAGCTGATCTTACTGCTGATCATGCTGATTATCAGGCTTCTCCCCGCAGCCCGTGAGGGGAAAATGTGGGCTCCAGCATCAAGGCGTACATCAAAGTATCGCTGCACACCTTTTGATGAGAGCGACCTGAACCCTGAACATTGATCGATACAGATGTGCAAAGATAAGATAAATAAAAGATTCCTCTCACCTTCACAGGGGCTGATTTCAGAGATTGCAGGAGAATGACTACCCTTCATTAATATGCAGTGTTAACAGAAAGTTTGTGAAGCTCATAGAAACTGTTTTTCCCCTTTCTTGTTAGGTACTACAGATTACCTTGAAACTTTCAGTGGCTTGTATAATACGAAGCGGATTAGATTGCTCGGCTGCGCTCACTGCACCCAGCCACACTGCATCATTTTTCCTCCTCTGTGTCTTGTCCTTTACTGCAGGCATTATGAAACGAAGTCAGTCCAACAAAAATAGCATAACGGCGCAGTGGGGGATGTAAATGATGGTAAAGGAAACAAAGCAGCACAACAAACAGGAGTAAACAGCAGGGGGAAGAGGGATCAAAATGGGGCAAGCTTGATGGAGAACACACATTGAACACTCAACAATCATTTTTTTCCCTCTCGGCCCATCGTCCCCTGCTACCATCCCCTCCTTTTCCCCCTGTCTTGCCTCCCTGCTTTGTTGGATAATTGGATTTCAGTGGTGAGCGAGGGGTCTGCTCTCGCAGAACTTTCTGGAAGGTCAGAGGTGGCAGGGCAACACCGTGTCACAGCTAATCTGTCCCTGGGTAGCTCCGGGTACGTTGGCAGAAATGGCGTTTAGGCATATTTGCAACAGAGTGAGTACGTACGAGAGTTTGTGTGGATGTGTGCGGCAGGTAAGGGTCATCCTGCAGCTGCAGTCAAGTATTGGTGGACAGCAAGAGAGGGGGAAGCGGGGGAGGAGATACAGAAACAGACATTCTGGCTCAGTCATTCATTACGAGGTGACCCTGAAGAGGCGTCTCCCCACAGACTGAAGGAGGCACTGAAGAGGAAACTAGCACACGGACGAGGATTGCCTTCGCTTACTTAAGATATTCCCAGATAAGAGGCAATACTCAGGGTCATTTGGAGGCCAGAAAAAAAAACCCATCCATAGCACCACATGCCCTTCAAAGGATAAAACTTATCCTTTCCGCTCCTTGCTCGAAGTAGATTCATCTTACCTCGCGTGCACTCACTCATGTGGAGAGTTAAATAAGAGAAAGATAGATAGTTTAGTCATCTGTGCATTAGCTTTCTTCTCAAGGCTTGCCTCTCCAGCGTTTCCTCAAGCCGTCACAGCCCTGGCCTCGAGCTGCCACACAGTTTGCCCTGGAGCTGGATTCACTTTAATGTAATGGGCGCCGAGCAGGTATTGTACATTGCAAAGGGGACTTGGTTATGACAGGGTGACAAACTCTACATGAGTCATTCGCCTGAGCTTTTAGCAGGGTAGGAGCAGCGGGAGAATTTGTTAGGAGACATATGGTCCGACATCGGCTAATCTGTTAAAGGGGCACACGGGGGTGGGAGGGGGATGTTGCTGTAACCTCTGTGAAAAGCATCTCAGCGCCACACAGGGGCTCTGCAACCGCTCGGCATGAGTGTGATGGGGGAGCGGGAACAAGCCCAGAGCAGACAAGTTGCGAGGACTTAGCGACATGTTGCAGGTTTGTGTTATTCTAAAGTGTGCACATCAGAGAACACAATCCTCTGTATGCTGTATTATCATTGTTCTTGTTACACGTGCAGCGTGTTGGCTGATATGGTTTTGTGTACAAACCCTGCCTTGTGGTAACTTTGAGAGATTGCATTATCTACCCTGTCCCGAAGTAGCTTTGAGCGTTACACCGCTGCCCCCAAGATGGGTTTTCATGTGTTCTCTTCGTGTCTGTGTGTCTCATGAGACAGTGAGTGGAATATTTAGGAGGGCCCCAGAGATTAATCATACTAATGAACATTATCCAGAGGGGGAGAGACACAAATCTGGGCTGGGGAGGGAGGGAAGAAAGGAGAAAGCAGCAGAGCGAAGGATCAGCTGAAGAAGGAAAAAAGGCTCAAGTGTTTATTTCTGCCAAGTCAAACCAGGACGAACCCCACTCACCCATCACATGTTGTGGTGTCCATTTTATTATCCTCATACTTTCTTGTGAAAACCCCGTAGAGCACATGCCGAATGAAGAGATCCATACCATTATGACTCATGACGTTCTCCTCCCTGGGAGAGAATGGATCACTGAGCCACACACTCCCTTGACAAAAACAAATCTTATTCACCCAACAAGGTGACGTGGATGTAATGCTTCTCTTATGAATATTAAAGAAAGAGGTGGATAAAATGAAGATGACAAGTTGTTGAAGGGGCGCAGTCACCGAGTTGGCTTCAAGCTGACTGATCGCCCCACGGCTGTGATTGCTCACGGACGCAGGAGCTTTTGCGCACGGTGCAACAATATGAGGAATTGTTCACGGCCCGGCAAGAGAGGCAAGAGAGCGGGGACACGTGTTTAGTCACAACGCGCTCTATACGGCGACGGCATGCATACACGCATTGTTTGTCACACTGAGGGGGCTTCAGCGCTCATCGCAAAATGACTTAAACGGAAAAAAAGAGTGTGGAGGAGGCAGAGAAATATGAATGGCTCTGAAAAATAAAATAAGGGAGCGAAGTAGACAGAGGGCACCTCGGGACAGGAAGCGGAGATATGAGACAACTTATTGCTGGCCTCGCTCTGCCTCCGACTTCTGTTTTCACTGCTCGGTTATTGCAGCGAGTCACTACACACAAAGCAACGCAGCGGGAGGGGTTATCATCAGACATGAGTGGCTTTGTGGTTACAAAGATGATCTCTGAGCTGGGATTCAGTCGACCAGGGAACGCGCTGGTCATACTTGGAATGAAATATGTGTATTGTGAGAAGCGAAGCCGATACGGATAAATAAGGAATTGCACGTTAAAAAAGGATGAGTGCACTGTCTTTAATAACTGATGAGGCACTTGACTTTCCTCCATACAGGCTGAGTGTGTGAAGGAAGACCCCGTAGGTTTACTATAATATATAAAACTGCCATTTCCTGTTCTATGTAGTTTGTGGCAAACGATATCTACAGTCTGCTCTCAGAATCACACACACACACACACACATTGTGTGGAATCATACCAGGGAGCCAAAACATCTTTAATTTAGTGTTTCTCTTCAAGTTTCCATGTTACACTGTTTGTCCGGATGGACCAACACTACATATACCTCCAGAGTTGTTTCACTCCTAGCTGTGGTTTTGTTTGTTTGCTGGTTTCAGGATCCAAATAAAAAGTGAGCGCTATTCTAGTTGAATTTAGAACCACACACACATTATATATTTTATAACCAATCGTGAATCTCACAAACAATTTCTGCATGTTGGAATATCTATATTATTTACTGCTATTAAGATGCAGTAATGAACATTCACACCAGACACAAAACTGAATGAATTATTGTAACATCCATTTCAGACATCAAATCTAAACGACCCTGTGCAGTGCCCTTCACCCCCCCCCACCCCCCACCAATCTATGATTTGATAACCCTGTTTTTTCCTCCCCCCTCACAACTAATTCTTTATCTGGCTGTATTTGTCATAATCACCCCCCCCTACCATCCATCATATTAATTAGGTTTGGTTTCATTGTTCTCATCATCAATCACTTGTCTTTCACTGATCTCTCTCAGTCAAGGATGCTTAATTGTCTTCCCCCATTATTATTATTAAATGAATACACATGCCGTACATTTACTGCTCATTACACATCTCTTGCGGACAGAATGAATGGAGCTGTAAAAGAGTCTCCCTATAAATGATTTTATCTTCCAAAGACAGAATGGATGGAACATCTTACCTAAAGCCTAAATGACTGTCCCTGCCTGAGTCTTTTTAAATTGTTGTGGCAACGTGTTTCAAAGTTTCTGTTGATGTGACTGTTACTAACTGGCCAGGAGTGGCTCAGGGCCAGTTCTCCACTAACCTGAATGTTCATGGTTTGATCCCCAATCACAAGCTTTTTCTTGGGCAGGATGCTGAACGCTGAATTGCTCACACTGACCAGCGACCCTGAACAGGTGTGTGGTGGAACAGACACCGTGTATACGTAGAAGCACTGTAGGAATGTGTGTGTGTGTGTGAGTGGAGAAAGTGGTTCTCTCTTTCTCTCAGACTGGACGAAGTCTCTTGAACAGATTACGACGTCTCATTGTCCGAACATAAACACACACATTGCAAGAAGGCGCTCCCCGCGACAGACGTGTTTGCGCGCTCTGCTCCTGAACAATCACAAGGACTCCGCTGCCTTCTCTGCAGAGCATCTACCACCATGGAGCGCTGCCTCCATCTTCAGGGACCCAACCCACCCCCATCATGGACTGTTTGCACCTCTGCCCTCAGGCAGGAGGCACAGAGGTGTTAAAAGCAAAAACCACCCGGCTCAAAAACTCTGTCTTTCCATCCACCATCATGTTGAGGCAATAAGGATGGTGCCGCTGCCATCAACACAGATGGAAAAGACTAAATGGGGCTTTTTAAAATTTATTTCAATCAAGTCCCGCTCCAGAAAACTCGTCCATCTCATTAAGGAGATCATCCAAATCCGCGGCGCTGCCAGGACTCGCACCTCCCATGTGTCGAAAGCTAAAGATGCTCTGAAAACACAGAAGAAGGTGCAAAGATTTTCTCATCCTCTCCAGGAAAACATCTGCTTTGATTTCTTACTCGGAGCCTGTGATCACATGTGAGTGAAGATAGCTGCAAGGAAAAATGAAGAGGAAATTTAGAGCACTGTTTTATAACCCCTCTTTAACCCCTCAGTGTGATATAAAGCCAGAAATACTGCGGCAATGATTCTAACCTCCGTTCACCGTGGCAGCGCCGCTTATCACCTGTGAATAAGACTGGAGGATGGCTGAATTATTTCAGCGCCTCTCTCACACCTGCAATGAGAACCGGGGATTCACACTTTCAGGGGGGGAGTAACAATAGAGTCAGCTGCAGTCCAATTGAGATCATATCAGAGGGCACAGGATGTGGAGGCTGCATCCAGCCTTTTCTGCTCTCATCTCATCCTAAGTCCATTGGCTCTCTCATCATGTCTCACAAATTCTTTCACAGACTCCACTGTAACTCACCAAGCTGGCCTTTGACACACATCGGTTCAAGAAATCTCTCAGCATACCAGGGTGAAAGTTTTGGGGGGTTTTTTGCCCCCACCTTAGAGTTCAGCCTGGACGAGACACAGCTGCTCCTGCGCGGAGAGCCAGGTGTTTCACTTTCACCACCGAGCAAAACAATGCAACACCAACCCGATCTGCCAGAACCCATAAAAATGAATCCACTTCTTGCTTTTCATGCATCGGTCGCAGAATGATGCTGCTGCATGGCTTTCCCCTCCACCAATTCATGCAATTCCATGAATTCCTCCTTCTGACTACACAACAACTTCCTGCTGGCTCCTCCTCCTCACATCTGCGCTTAGAACGTCACACTTCATTAAGAAGCTAAGACAGTTAATCTTTAACCTCACAAAAAGACCCCGACCCTCTCCCTTCCACACAAACTTCCAAGGGCTGTCAACGTCCACGTCATCTCATTTATAAAAACCGATAGTAATGATTCGCAAAACAACCCAGTGCTCCCGTCAAGCCGCCGATATGCTGTGATGTTGACATGACGGCTTCCCTTTCACACTCACGCTTGAGGCATCATCACGTGGTGCTGTGTGTCGCAGTGGAAAACACAACCATGCTGGACAATCACACAGAGGAGTTATAGTTCCTTGTAGAATGCCTCACCTCGCCTCACCTCTCGAACACAACCATTCATTCTGTTTCCCTTTCACACACTGGACCTTTAAGTTTTGCAGAATCAACAGTGATTCAGTGCAGATTGACTGACTCATCAGGAGAACATTAAAATCAGTATTAGTCCTCGTTGAAAGAGACTGTGAAGTGTCATTTTTAACAGCTGCCAAATGAGCAATGAAATGAAATGAAGAACTTAAAATAATTCATTTTTTACCTTCTATATTCCTTGTTCTCTCTCGCCCACACTTAGTCACTGACACAGACTCCAGCGCTTAAATTGAATAAATTGCTAGGTAGTAGGTGTGATAACTAGTGGAGCACTAACCCCCACCGTTCTCATACAATGAGACAGACAATGGCTGAACAAAAACACGACAACACATGAAAAGTTAAGACACGCAACTTTGAAAGAGTCTGTTCTCCTAAGCGCTCCTTTCCATGCCTGTCTGCCTCCCTCTCTTCCCTGTCTTCAGGTGTCTGAGATAGATGAAAAGTGACTCCGGTGTCTCTGGGTGTCACTGATGGAAACAGGGTGATGACTCTCCTAAATGGACAGCCTGCAGCAACCTTCATCCAAACCCTCATCTGCATTCAAATTCATAACTTGTTTGTCTAAGTGAGCTGGTGTGCGTGCCGGCGCGAGAGAGAGTGTGAATTTCCACAGGTCTTTGAAAGCGTCGGCACTGTGGGTGTGCAAGGTATCCGTGTGTTTTATTGTCTGGGTGTATGTGCACTTCTACATCTTCAGCACCATGTGCACAGGTGAGGGGGTGCAGGCAGGCGGGTGGTGCATTTCTCATGCACACATGCGCACGCACGCGCACACACCTCACGAGGTGTCAGCTTGCAAATTGGTTTCTCTCCTCTGGGCTGACAGAGTTGACAAGCCCTTTATGAGAGGTATAAACAAGGCTGCTTAACCCCACCCCAACCTGCCACCCTACCCCCGCCCCGCCTGCCCGCTCTTCTCAGCCCAGTCTCCATCCTTTCAACTTAAAGCATCAAGTCTCCTTTTAAACCGGTGAACCTGATGTCGCTCCACTCTGAGAGCCCACTTATCTGCGAGGCTCGCACTCCACATCACTCAGATCACGCTCTCACCTTGTTTGTAGGCGTTATCGCTCTGAAACTTTAAGTCACAGTGATTCTGTGCACTTGTTTGAATAATGCAGCGCTCCTGTCCTTGATGATCTCGAATGCTGACACCCTCCTGTTATGCAGTCCTGACCTCCTACATGGCTCCTGAGTCATGTGAACCGTTTTCAAATATTCATGCAATACCTTGGCTGAGTTCTTGGAATGATTATTATTTACTGGGAAATGTGCACACATACTGCCAAATTTGTATATATCTGACTCAGATTGAACAGAAACTGTCATCAAGAGACTACAGACATCGATTATTGTTGGTCAGGCAACTCCCAAGAGTCTTCACTGGCTGTTTGGTTGGTCCCAGTCGAGAAATACCCTCAACCATGACTCATCATGTTTCGTTTTATAAGACAAGACTGACGGGTTTCATCCAATACCTCCTGTTTGCATGCTAAGCTAAAGTCGCCAACACGTGATCATCCGGGGGCTGCCGACCTTTCAAACCTCTGAGTTAGCCGCTGTTATGTGATGTGGTCTGAGGCCACGGACAGAGGAGCCTCGATGGAGGAAGAATTAATTATCGATGTTTCTGAGTTCCCCAAACTCTATAACACTGTTTTAAAATTAAACCACGATCCTGGTAGGCAGATTCATGGATGGCTAAATATGCATTAATTCATGAGCTAGCAGCTCAATGCTAAACTTTGTTTGGTTGTTTATGTATGGCAAGAAAATACAGCCACACGATGACATACACCTGCGCTGGCCCGCAGGAGTCTGCACCTCATGCACTGTTTGCAAGGCAAAACAATGCGTGAGGTTTGGATCAACAATGTTGTGTTTAAATTGCTGGGACAAGTCACCTGAATGATTCTTGATAAAACCTGTAAGGGTTATATAACCCTATATATCATATAACTCAGATTTAAAAAGTTTAGTCTTCATCATTACAGGAAATGATATCCCATATTATTCCATGCCCATGAGACATAATCAGCATTCCAAAAAGAAAATGAGGTGAATTGAAAAAATTGTGAATGCATATACATCTTTGGAAAGTGTGTGTGCGTGTGTGTGTGCACTTGTATCTGCTTGTGCATCCCTCTATCCCCCTGTAATGAACAGCCAGTTAATGAAGGAGCCCTTGCTCCTTCCATTCCACCAGCCAGGAAATAATTACCCCGTGTCTGAAGTCATTCTCCATCTGCACCACACTCCATGGCTTCATTTAGCCGCGGCCTCTTTAAAAGATTCTATTCTTTCCCTCTTCCCATTGTCCCACACCTTCACACACTCGCCTATCTGAAGCCTGATAAAACCACCTGTCAGCCACACCTGTCACTCTTGTGCTTTAAATATGATGAATCAATTTACTGCGTTAAGTGGCAGATGACTCTGAGAGGAATCTGACTTTTGATGGATTAATAAAGGCCTTTAATAGAGTTTTCTCTCTGCAGGCCAATGTGTGTGTGTGAGACATATTCATAATAGAAAAAGATACCCTCTGCACCCCAGAGATTCAACATGAATCTGTTCACTCCTCTGACATGTTTTCATTTCGAACTTACTCCGTTCATTGAACAGAGTCGAACCATTCGGCCTCTCCATTCTCTTACGCCTGTTTTTTCCTATTTTCCTTCATCATCTTCATCATTCAACACCTCAGTTAAAATGACACACTCATTCCACTGTTCTAACTGTTTTACAATTTTACAATTTCCAACACTGCAATTTCAATTTTACTGTTTATGTCTGCAATTTGCAGTTTTTATTCCCATCAAGACCCATACTACTTCTCTTATGGATAAAACTTTTCAAAAATATAATATATTTTATCCAAAAATATCTATATTTTTTACTTAAATCGCTGCCCTTTGCTACTCTGCTGTTGCTACTGTAAATGCGTGTTCCCCTTGGGGGAGGAATAAATACTATCTACGGACACATGAAACATGATTTGTTGCAACCTTTATCTTGTTTTCAGCTTGTTTGTGTTTTACAACCCTGCTGTGTGAGATATGTTTTACTTTAAGCTGATGGGTGCTTAGGCCCAAGGATGTGGATGCCAATCACCATGCCTCACTGTGGACTCATTTATTTACATCATGAAACTTTCAAAATGCACCTTTAGATGTTAAAAAGACAAAGGAGATCACTTCAACACAGTCTGACCTAATAACCTGCTGGAAAAAGAAATGGATTGTGTTTAAACTTAGCCAGGAGAAGAGAGGAGTGAATGAGACTGAAAGAACGAGAGGTGAGAGAGAAAGCGTGAGAAATGTGTATCCGTGTGTATGTGTGTGAGAAGTGCTCCTTCCTTATTCTGTCAGACATGGTGAGAACAGATGGAACCTGATGCCAAAAACCTCAAGTGGAAGGCAAACAGAAGGTGGCACTGGTGCGATGCTAACACAGGTGAGGTAAAGCAAGTGGGGGTAGAAGATGGCCTGTCTGCTTCCACCCTCCAAATATTTAGATACAGGGGAGTCCAGTGTCACAGCTGGGTTTGAACAAAGGCTGCTTCCTCTTTTTTATATTTAGGTTGTGTCATCACTTTTTTTAAGTAAACACTTCCTGCAACTTGGGCTGATAGTCAATCCACTGTCTGAGAGTGTCAGCACAGTTTAGAAACTGTCTATTAACCGGATGTTACACACACACACGATCTCAGTTCAAACAAGCAGATCCACTTTGCTAATTACAATGAATAAACAGCGATAGACAAATGGGGATTTGTATGCCAGGTGATGTGTTGGTGTTGAAATAACAGGCTGAAAGAATACCTCCTTTTTTTAAAAAAAGAATACATCCTGCAGATTTAGTCATTGAAAAAAGTCCTGAACATGACTTTGTGTCTCAGAATGGATTGAACGTGATGTGTTTGCCATGTGACTGATTTGCTGATGTCACGTGAAGAGGGTGTTTCTGTGACAATGGCTCCTTAAGTGTTTTCCTCTCACAGTCACAAGGTCAGCGTTGCTCCCTCAGTTGTAATGATGTTTGTGCTGCATCATTTGGGCTCAACTGTGTAAATATTGGTGCTATCCTGCAGCAGCAGAAGACACACAGCAAACAGAAGAGTGGCCCGTTGGGACCGGTTCATATGGAACATCCAAAGAGGGTCCAAATGATGCGGTTCTGAGCAACATCATTCAGATGTGTGTACACAATAACTAACTATTGTCACTTTAATAAAACCCAACACTAGTGGGTTTTTGTAGTGGTTTTGCTCAGGAACACTCACTCAGTCAGTCATCTTCAACCGCTTGTCCATGACTGGGTTGTGGGGGTGCTGGAGCCAATCCCAGCTGTCACTGGGTGAGAGGCAGGGTTCACCCTGACACACAGAGACAGACAACTATTCACTTCTGTGGTTTGTTTTCCAAAAAACCTGCAGACTGCAGCTTTAAGGTCTGCTGGATACAAATTCCAAAACTTTGAAAATAACATACTAAACAATGCCCCCAAATGGTTAGATCCATCTTGGTTAGAACATCTTTGTCTATCCTTCTTTGAAAATGTTGACATGCCCATCTCCTGATGTGATTCCAGAGTACCTGAGCTGACCATCTAAAGCAGTGATGAAAAAACAGAGAGCAAGAAAAAGTAGAACATTCAGTCTAATGAATTTGTGGACATCTCAGCATTCACAGCACATTCCCCTCATTAATTTGATATGATGTTTCATTTAAATGCAGCTCATTCCTGTTTACCCTGGTGATTCCCTGTGTAACAACATCCTCCATGTGATTGTGTTTCTTTTCAAGCCTCCTTTTCAAGCCTCCTTTTCAAACGAAAAACATCCTGAGCGGGCAACGGCTTCAAGCTGCTCGTCTCCGTTCTCTCCACAAACTGACTCCTGGGAGAACAAACCATGAAAAGAACAAGAGTTGAAACTAAAGACCATGCTACCATGAGATCAGACCGGTGGCACCCATCATCACAGGGGGGCTCACAGGCCATTACTACTTTGATAGATGGATACTGAAGAGTCTTTACTACTTAATTACATGAATACTCAGCAGTTACTTTTTTTGTAGGTTGATAAAAGAACAAACAACGGCCAAAAAAACGGGGCACTCATGTGATTCACTGGATGTCTCATTCTAAAAATGTATTCAAATTCTATTCTGTGTCTATTTCTTCCATTTGTGCTTTCAACTCAATGCTAGAATGGCGACGTAATGCTCTTCAGCACCTTGGACAGCGACAGAGGGAACTACAACGACCTTTTCCATAAACGTGAATTAGTAGACAAATCATTACTTGTTGGTTAGAATCAAAAGTTTCTGAGGTTGAGCTTCACCTTCCTGCATTCCTCCATTCACTCATTTTCGCTCCCTCTTTTGTTCACTTACTTTATTATTTATTTCTGACCTTGGCCCTGCAATGCAGAGGCTGCAAAATTCTCCTCAACCACTCTTCCACCCCCACATCTCTCCCTCTATCTCCTTATCTCTCTCTCTCTCTCTCTCTCTCTCTCTCTCTTTCCTGTGCTGCTGCCCAACTCAGCTTCTCAGCAGCACGGTCCGGCATTTACCACCCATCGCTTTTTCATTCTCACCATGCTATTCAGCCTCTGTTTTCATTTCTCTCTCCCCCGACTCTTTCCTCCTTCTTCAAACACCCTCCTCTGTTTTTCTGCACCTCGATCTTTCCATCAGGATTCATCCCTCCCCTCCCTCTTTCCTCCTCATGCTTCTTTCATTCCTGCCTCGGTGCCACCTACTGCACTGATCCTTCCATAAATGTCCACAAAACCTCCCACCAAAATTAAACTCAGGGGACACTCGTGGGGGAGGTCTGCGAGTGCACGGGTCTATGTGTGTGCACGTGTAGGTGTTTGGGGGGGTTGTTCGTGTTCCTGTTTCAGCACGATGATTTATAGTGCATGCCTTCTTGGATCTCTTTGTGAGAGCAAGCACGTGTGTCTATACTGAGGCTCAGGGCTGAAGAATAAATCTTCAAGAGGAATTTGGTCTGAGTGTGGAAACCAGACAAGTCATTTGTGACTGATTGACCCACGATCGTAACAGGACTCACTGGGTGGGAAGAAGCATTTGGTGGCAAACTCTGCTTACTAGAATGCTTTGATTTGCTTTGAGACTGTGGCCAAAGAAAGCGTGCCTGCTTACTGAACACTCGTCCTTGATTTCTGGTGTAAAACAATGTAAACAGTCATTTCATTCAAGTGCAGATAGATGTGTGTGAGATCAAGAATCAAAAGTCTGATGCTGGTGCACAATAGGTCATTCTGGTCCCTCTTGTTTGGCAATATGAGGTGTTTGGAAAAGAGTTGCTCGAAGTCATCAAGAAGTTCTGGAAAATTAAAGGCTACCAGGCAACATAGGTATCCATAGCAACCACATGAAAGAAACCTGCAAAATTTTTGAAATTAAACACTGACTCTATGAAGATTAAGATAAAAAAATCCTCCTTTCGTTGCTGTGGGTGCTCGTGGTGGTATTCTTATCCGTCACATCATGTGGAATCTGAGGATCTTCACATTTGAGTCATGATTTCTGTTTGTGGAGCCACATCTCTGAATAAGAAACACTTCATTAATCTCATGGGGAAATTGTGCGAGCACCATGACTGGTCTCAGTTCATCAATCATATTTGCCAGAGAACTTACATTCCCCATAACGACTGCAGGGATAAAATATTATTTTCCTCCTTCTCTGTTCAACAGCATTTCAGCTTCCCTGCTGTTTTCTACTTAGCTGCTCTTGAACTGAAGGCTTTCCACTGGCCACAGTGGCTGATTGCTGCAAGGCGATCGCTTGCTGCATGTCTAGATAACTCCAAATGAGTACAGCAGGCATGGCTTCCAGTCAATGGAAGCAATCTGAGGACAAATGAGTGCAGTATAAACTGGAGTGAAACCAGAGAAAAGCATCTTGATGTTGAGTAATGTCTAGTTACATGAATAAAAGTTATTAGAACAGGACAAGTTCCAGGTACTGCATTAGAAATAAATGTATTAAAACTGGCAAAGACACATGGAGCTGCTACCACAGGCTGCCACCGGCACAGAGGCGTCAATAGAATCAATGTAAGCTCCTTTGTCACGCCTGACACTTATTTCCACTGTGCATTCTGATCTCTATCCCCCGAGCAATCGATTCTCTATTCCAAGTCACATGGGACAGAATCAGTAAAAAGTCAAAGGTCACTGCCTGAATGCTTCCCTCCATTCCATCACAACCGGGGGTCAGTGGGTGCAGCCCCCTCCCGAGGGTGTAGCAGCGCATTTCACCTCCAGATCAGCCTGTTTTAGTCCAGTCTGACAACTCAGCTCTAATGTAATAGTCCCTCATCTACTGAAGGACAGATGATAATAAACTTTATTTATGTGTGGCATTAAAATAGTGAAATAGAGAGGTGCTGGCTGAAAATGTGCCAAAGTAGGAATAGACTCTTTTTTTCCCCGTAGATCTCTTTTTAATGTTCTATTGGTAGGGGGCTCTTTATTTTTCTCTCATTTCATACACTCCATTGCTTTAATATTTTAAGTTTTTCTAAGTTTCCTAAATGCATCATAATTACACTGCCTTGCAAAGTATGTTTCATTCAAAGACTGACAACTGAGGCACAACTCTGTTACCATGCCAACACAGGAGCTACACCTACTTTCTAAGTCACCAGTCTGCTTCCTCCCATACACAAAAAGATCCCTTCTCGAAATTATTATTAGAAGAAGCAAATGGCAGAAAATATTCATATGGAACTTTCCTTTCAATCAAGAACCGTCAAATGAAATTGAGAGGGAAGTCTAATCACTATAGCACAGCCTATTGCAGGTAGTGTTTCTGTGAGTTATTTATAACTTGCTTATTTATATCCCAACTTCTGTAAGTTAGAACCCACAGGTTATGGGTCGGCCCCCTCATCACTCCTGTGTGCTGAGAATAGATGTTTTAGAACCACGTCTTTTTCTAATGTAACACCACTCTGCTGCCACTCAACTAAATTCTCTCAGCAAATACACAGAAGGAATAACACTTAAGATTCAAGACAGTCGCCCACATTTAATCAAACGCCCGTGCTGTGTTTAAATGAGCATAAAAAAACACGTTAACGTTTATGAAGCTGTAAAAGACTGAGTGATTCTGACCATATCTGTTGTCCACAGCTGCTTTACGCTGCAGGAGAAGCCTCTTCAGGTCAGTGAATCCCTGCAGCCATATGAAGGCAGCAGGACACATATGTTAATTAAACTGCAGCCTCAGGCTGACACTTCAGCTCCATAATCTGGAATTTCTCTGAAAAAACTTGAAAAATACTTTACAAACTGCCTCTGTTGCATCACATATTATATTTAGTTGTAATGCACACCTATATGTATGGACCATCACAGGTCTAGCAATTCGTTTGTTGACTTGATCAATACAAATAATAAGAAGGTTCATTTTCAACCGCTTGTCCAAGACTGGGTCGCTTGACCAATGAGCCTCACATCCGGAGACCGGAGGACCTGGAGGAAACCCACACACAAGCAAGAACATGCAAACTCCACACAGAAAGGCCCTGCTGGCCCTGCCCAGGAATCGAACCCAGGACCTTCTTATTGTGAGGCAGCAGTGCTAACTGGTTTGTGTTTCCCTTTGGATAATAAAATATCTCAGCGTCGTACATCTTTAAAATGTGCAGTTGTCCCATCTGTGAACTTCACCGTCCAGTGGACACTGACGGTAAAGGTCAGTCAACAGGTTTTTTTTAAGAAGTGCCGGGAGTCATCATCTCAACAGGTTGAGAAGGCATCGCTCGCCCTGCTCTGCTGCAGGCATTGGTATGACCCAAAAACCCATCTGGCTGTGTGTGTGTGTGTGTGAAAGAGGCATTTAAGCACAGATCATTTCAGAGGAGACACTTCCTGTCTGAGCGCTTGTGTGTGCAGTTTGAACGTGTGCATGTGCTTCATAGATATTTCTGTTTGTCCATGCATTGTAATATAATATATATAAAATAATGCCATCTGTAACAGTCTGATACATTCAGTGTGCTCTATTCCAAAGGTCGTGATTGTTTCTCATTCCCCTTGAGAATCCACAAAACTGGACCTTAATCCTCTTACAATTCATGGGTAAATGCTGTCACATTATATTTTACTTGGGGAGTTTTTATACATATGATGTTTAATTTATTTATGTTTGTGTAACATAAAGTGACAGCACGCTGGAGGCATCTGTCAACTTGGTAAACCTTTAAACAACAAATTAAATATGTCACAATAAAGCCCTGAGAAGAAAAATATACAAATATACTTCATAAATCACATGAACTGGTTTCTGTCCTCCAGTCATTGTAATGACGGAACCATATGATTATATTCTGTTTTATTTGAGAAACAAAATGAAACAAAAAAGGATTGACAAGTAATTTGTCATCATTATTTGTGTTGATTTGAGGCTTCAGTTGAATGTTTACTGACACTAGAAAAATGCAGTGTTTAAATAAAGTAGTTGTCTAATGAGCCTTCATGGTTTTTTTTGTTATTACAAATATTTTTTGCAAACCAACAAAGAATATGCTATCTTTATAAAAGCTGAAGTGAGATCATAACATAACCTCAAACACAATCACTCTCTGATATGTCAGGTAACAACCAGAGAGGAACACTTCATAGTCCGGGAATGGATGGTGTCATAAAATCACTATGTGAAATTTACATAGAACATTCCCTACATTCCCTACAGAAGGTTTCATCAATTTGCTTCATGATTAAAAGCAAAGAGAATATAGACGACAATCATATATGAGCCAAAAATACAAAGTTACCAAAAAGTGGCTGTGTGCAAGTTAGCACAAAGTCAATGTCAAAAATATAGAGAACTTGTAATAATCAGTTGTTTTGGTTACTTTCAAACTGACTGAAAACCTTAAAATAATATATGCTTGGTGTTTGCTTTAAAAGAAGATCCGGTTGTACCGACCTGAGCTCAGTCAGTGGAGAATTCCATAGAGTACGACCATGGTGACTGAAAGCTGATTTAGAATTTATTCTATCTCTGTAAATCTGTGAGTGAAATCACAACACAATCACAAACACAATGCATCACTGTCACCAGAGGTATTATGTACACCCAGAGAGGAGCGTGTCGAATGCAAGAGTAGTTTCTAATCACATTCAGTGTCAAAGGTATTCCACAGAGCAGACAGGCAGACCTTTAAACAACCTGCCGCCATTCTGCCGAGGTGTCTGCTGTGATCCGACAGACAGTGGGTAAAGCCTGACTAACGTCTTAAAGTCTCGCAGCCAAAACACTAGAGCTACTTTTTCAAGCATTGTGTGAACGCTCAAATTTGAATTTAATAACACAGGGATAAAAATGGAACTGTAAAAGCTCTTGTCATTCAAATGTTGAGGAATATGTCATGAGCCCTTTTCACAGTAGAGGCTAGGCTAGTGCCTAGTTGGGAACTGCTTCTTTCTGTTTCCACCAACAGAGAACTGGCTCCAGGTGCTAAATACCGGTGCTTAGAAGGCACCAAATCTTTTCTGGGCCAGAGCGAAGCACCAACTACCTCAGGAGCCAAGGGGCGGGGCTATCATGAAGATCATGATGCATTTGAAAACAGCTGCCGAGTGAATCGTCTGTTGTTGGAGTTTCTCATTCAATTGTTAACCTGAAATGAGTGGAAACTGAAACAGCAGTGGTTGGAGGAGGAGACCCGGTGCTTCTGGAGAAATACAGAGGAAACTAGACGGGTCCCCGTGGACCAAACCAGGGTATGAAAAGCTCCAGCGGGAGACGGTTGCAGCGCGATACGTGCGGAGTGCCGAGCAACTCCTGTATCACATCTAAAATTTAAAAAAGGAGATCAGGGACCAGCGACTTATGCAGTGACGTACTTATGTTTTATGGTGACACAATGATGTGGCTCCAACTCTGCTCCGTACCGATGGAAAACCAAACTGGTTCTTAGGAAGAACGGGATTAGTACCAATGAAGCACTAATAATAAACCATAATAAACACCGCACTCAATATCTACACCACTGCTGATGGAGAGGTGGATGAACAACATACAATTAATGTAAGTAAACTTTAATTTTTTCAACTTGCTCATAAAATAAAATATATAGGTTGATGTAGAGGACTCCACAGAGTCTTAATGACTGAACACTGCCATTTATCCTCCATCTATTATTTATCAAGGTAAGATGAATAAGCCTTTGCTGATGAAAGCCCAGGGTGTGCTCAAAAAGCATGTCAAGAACATAGATAGGTAATTAGTAACCATTAGGACGAGGCACAGAAATGCCAGAGTATACAGGGCTCCTACAGCTTAAGGTTAGTTCAAGTCATACTTGATGCCATTTGAAATTAAATTTAAGACCACTGTCTTGACTCCTGTTGTGCCGATTGCTTGGTACCACTTTCAGCCATGAAGAAAAATCTTGGTTGGGCAAATTTTCATTGAATTTACACTTTCCCATTGGCTGTCAGAGATTTAGTGGTATGAGTGGAAGTAAGAGAAGAGAAATCAGTGCAGAAACAATATGCTCAAAACTTTAGTTTTTAGTACATTTTCAGTTTGGGCATGTTTGTAATATATAACAGTAATCTATAGTGTAGATCAGAAATAAATGCAGGGAGCTGACTGAGATGGGGAGCCTCTCCCAGATTTTTGATACCGAGGTGCTTCAAGTCCCGGGGATGTTACACTCGATGTTCGTGCTGAAGGAACGATCCAAAAGCACCCAAGGTGTCAGCATGCTCAGATATCTGAGTTAAAAAAAAAAAGACAGAATGTGCTGCCTAAAAGTCTCAGGAAGCAAAAACACATCTTGTATTTGAGGGCCTGCTGCTGCGGTCATCACCACAAACCCCACAAGTTATCACACAAACTAAATACAAGAAAATAAAAAGTAAAACTTCTGTTACAGGAAATATTAAATAAATTACACCTATAAATAATGACAGCCATAAAAAGTAATACATAACAAATAATGACAAAGTGGACATGTGGAAGCTCCCTGGTTTGTGAAGAAAATGGTAATCAATAATTCAGGTTCTAATAATGTAGTAATTCTATCCAATGAAAGCGAAGAACCCATAAATGTTTATTGACAGGGCGTTAACCACTGTGCAGGGAGCGCGCATGCAAACTCGATTTGTCAATATGAGGGAGCACTGATTTAGATTACATTACACCACCCAGTATGTTTATATTTATCCGTTCTCTGTGTCGTTTCCCTGCTGTTCTGCTGTGTTTGTGTATGGGAACACAGTGAGGCAGGACAAGAGGCTACTTGAGGTCAAAATGGTGAATACACTCACAGATTTTCCAAAACAAAGTGATGTGCATGTATGTGTTGGCAACAGAGCGCCCTTTTGTTTGTCTTTAGATCCCAGCACAGTTTTAATTCAGCCACAAAAGTGAACTACAGAGAAAGAAAAATATTTTACATGCTAAATAATAATAATGAAAATATCCAATGATAGTAAACTATTCTCATCTAATTAATAAAATCATCACATTTCTAATGCATTCTAAATATTGTTATCTTATTATATTATCTCTTTATGATGATTATAATATTTACAAATGTTATATCATCAAATAAATCAGTATCATAATCATGACCCAACGAATTCAGCTTTGATGACAAGCGCTCAAGCACACACATTACACTGGCGAATCTAAGAAGACTACACTTCCCATCAAGCCTTGCGCCAGAAACCAGGAAGTAAATCGCCGGTTTGAATCCACCGCTATAAAGTTGAGAAACATCGTCTCGCTCGTAAATGAACGCGGATAAACATAACGTGGCGATTTCGAAAATAATAGCAAACAACTCCGCCACCACATCACCTGTAACTTAAACTTTTAACTTCCTCAGCACGTTTTCTGCCGCGCATGATGACACTGTGTTTGTTACCAACAGCCTTTTAAACACGAGCGAGCGACGCACAGCGACAAACAAGACGCAGATGAAAGCAACAAGCAGGCATTTGCAACTGAGCAGCGGACATTTCCAGCACAAACGAGGCTTTCTTACCAGTGGGGGATGCCGGTGACACGCTACACAACAATGTGAGTGCTGACAGGTTAGCCTGTATGCTACACACACCTGTCAGTCCCGCCCCCTGAAAGGGCATCGCCAATGGAAACACCTCCCAACAGTATGCTTGATGTATTAATATCTCTATTCATGACAATTTTCAAATAGTATCCAAATATTTGCCACTGTAATGGAGAAAGTGTAGAAAATATGAAGAGTTCATATACACACACACACACACAACTCTAATAATCACAAATATAGAGGAATTTTACAAATCTAAATAAATATGTGCTTAACCTGACACTGACCAACAATAGTCATTAGTGAGGGCCACAGACTCTATATGAAATACATAGCCTCCTACTTGCTTTTTGGCACACTGATATAATCATTCTGTTCACCGTTCAGCATAAACCTTCTCCTTTATTCCATAAAATGTATAAATAAAAGCACAGACAGTGGTATTTCCCAGTCCGAGAACTGATGTTTGAAGTAACACAATTCAGTAAGGCTGCTGAGTTAAGGCAGTAGCCTCAGCTACACTCAGAGAATCAGTTGATGGCTTAACATGCGCGCACACACTTCTCTCACACACAGAAAATTCACTGTCTCACTCTCATACGCACTCATATTAAACAGAAGTGGTTCAGCCAGGGGACAGCCAAGTTGTTGGGAAAGATGGGGCGAGAGAGATGGTGAGCAGGAGCGGAGGAGGCAGAACAGAGAGGAGGAAGAGTGGCTTTAGTCAAACTTAAACTCTCTGTGCCACGGAAGACTAATCACGTAACTATCTCAGCTTTATTTACCACTTGCTTCTCAACTCCGGGATGTCCTTGGCTCACGAGAAAGTAGAAAAGAAAGACAGAAACAAAGAGGAGGAGCGTTTCAGATGCCAGCGCCTGGGGTGAGCTTTCAAACTTTACGCTGTCGTGACAGATACTGACAACAACATGACGACAGCTGGTTTTGGTGTTGAAGAGGTGAAAAGGCCTCGAAATCTCGAAGACAAAAAACACCACAATTGTTTTTAAGATCCTTCCTGCTAATTGATACATTTGTCCTAAAGTTTCCACTGGTTCACATGAATCCAGTCCTGAGGCAAAACCACTTACCAAATTACACAGTTTTTGGCGGAGGCTTATTTACTGATGAACTGGTACTCAAGTCTTCTTGCTCTGTAACTCCAAGTCGTTCACCTTCATCTCTGTGTGATCATGTGTGACACAAACAGCCATTCCCCACTGAGAACCGAGTGGAGTGCCACATATCAGAGGGAAGAATCCTCAAGGACTGATTGATCTAGAGCAGTGGTGAAACCACAGGTGTTTGTATTCATGCGGACTTACTTTTAAAATGGGTTGAACCCAAACACAGGTTACCATGTGAGGACTGTGCTCACAGCCGTCCACTTGTCATCTGATTACGAGAGACAGACATTAAGTCTGAACGGGACCAACAATCTTATAAGACTCCTCACACTGTTCAATATTCACCTTGGTATATCATTTAGAGTGTTTTTTTTTCCTTTCATCTGGAGAACACCTTCAAATATATTTTTGGCTCCCTCGCTCCCATTCTTTTACTTTTGTCTTGGTCTCACAACAGCCCCACTGTGACACAGCAGAAACAAAGGAGCAATCCATCGGCAAAGAAATGACAGCGAGAAAAAGAGAGTTGAGCCAAACAAGGGGGGAGGGGAGGGGATGGGGTGGGAGGGCTATCGCAGACATCTAACAAGTTCTGATCAAAATTCAGAAGCGGATGAAGTGGATGTGAAGTATGCTTCAAACAAAAGTCCCCATGTCCCCTCCCCCAAGCTCTCTTATGCCTCAATTCTCCTTACCCCTGTGGCTCTTATCATCTTTCCCTGTTCTTCATGCCAGCATCTCCTTTTCACACCTCCTCCAACCACCAGACCCATCTCACTATTTCCCTTGAGGCCACGGGCAGCTTTCTGCTTTCTCTCTTTTTGCTTCGTACACCCTTCCTTCCCGCTCTGCTCTTTCTTGCCTCTTTTGCTCTCAACCCCTCCACTCTCCCCAAGGCCCTTAGCTTCCTCTCTCCCCCCTCACGACTGATGAAAGGAGAAATAAATGAAGGGGTGCATGTTAATTTGTGGTGGCCACTCCTGACAAGCTTTAATCAGAATGGGGAATCGCATGCCAAATCATCCAGAGTACAGAGATGGATGGCGGGAGCGGGAATTCAGTTCAAGGTCAGTGGTTTCAGGGGAACTTTGCTGTTGTAAGGAGGATATTCATGTTCGCTGACCTCATTTCCTGGAATTTACCTGAGTCAGCCCTTAAAAACTCACCTACGTCTCTATGTGTGTGTGTGTGTGTGTGTGTGGGTGTACATGTATCTCTGTGGGGATTGTCTTTAGCCAAGACCTTACAGAGTGAGGACATTTTGGGAAAGTGGGGATACTACTATTATGTTTAGGTTATGGTCATTTAGTTTAATGGTTAGATGAGGGTAAGTACCAAGTGGGCTACAACAGATGAATAAATAGGAGTACATTGTGCATTTTGTGTGGAATATTTAAATGCTTGACCCACAGATTAGCACTTAACCCCAGGATAATCACATCTTGATCACTCGTGCTTAAATATATTCTGTTCAATTTACTTTTTAAATTCAAGTCAAAAGATTCTGACCTGCTTTAAGAAAAGAACGATAGCAATACATCTCTCAGAAAAGGAAGTAACTGCTTATCTCTTTGATTTCAAGTACTTTTGTAGAAAGGGTTGTAATTCTTTGTACTGTCTTTAAGAGCCAAGAGAGCCTTGACTGGAGACTTTGATATTTTTACAGAGATAGCACAATGAGAGATTACTGATATACATCACTTCCCTTTAGCAGCGGACAGGTGCTCCTGTGTAAACAGATGAACTCACACATTTTTATCACACAGAAATCAACAGTCTCATTTTACTCTGCTAACACTTAATAAGCTGCGAGCCACAAGCCAAGGAAGTCATTCCGACTTCTTAAAGTTGACTGGCTCGGGCACTGAGTTGAGTTCGTAGAGGCACTTCACTCTTCCTAATTGGATTGCTCTTTCCTCCCGCTCTGTCTCCCATCAGGTAATCAATCTACAGTCTAAAACAAAAAACAAAAAACAAACGCTGGATGTCGATGGATGGATTTCTGTAACGAGCCTTAAAAAGTTTAAAAGTGTACTTAAAGGAGTCTCATTTTGCTGGGATCTTGTAATTTCTTAGTCACTACCTCTGTAACTGCTGCTCCAATCACAGCCTTCACAGTGAGGAGATCAGCAGAGTAACAAGGCCCAAAATGCAGGAGAAGAAAGCATGTCTGTCCTCTTCCTTCACTGCTGTGCACGCCGCTCTCCTTTCTGCTCCTGTTTTGATTCACTCTATTTTCTGCATTGTCACGTCTCCAAAATCCTGCTGAATAATAATAAAAAGACGACATGCAGATGGAGTATCACAGTTGGAGGGAAAAAGCTAAAAATATGAGGACGAGTGGTGTGGCCAAGTTAAAGGCGCTTCCTCTAAAATAATGCCGAGAAACCTATGATGATTAATTGCTCGCTGGTTTTTCCAACATGGCCTTTTTTAGCTCAGATTTGGCAGTTTTCCAAGGAAGACTTCATTTCTCATTTTGCTATCTTTGACATTACTTGTGTGTATGATCAAAATACTAAGGCAGCATAGCACTAAAGTAAACTCTGGAGGGCCAGAGAGGATTAACTGCAGATATCCTGGTTCTATGATTAGAGCAGAGTGATGGGGGTAGGCTGGGACATGACTTCACAATGGTTCTGAAGCAACAGACCAAACACTCTGGTAGTTCAGTTGAGGTGAAGCCAGAGTCGAGCAACTTCATGCCAGTAAACATACACCTTTCAGAGTGTGTGTGACCTTTTGCCCAGGTTAATGTGGCACAATGGATCCCCACTGTCCATGAGCGCATTCGTATTGCTGGCGGAAAATATGTAGCAGCAGCATTCAAGGTTTAACGGATAAGGAGAAGACAATAAAGCAACTCAAACTGCATCATCATGCTGCAGAATTAAATAGACACAGTTGAGTCTCTCAGTGGAAGACATGCATGCTAAACAGGAAAGGGACCTTCCAAAAGAGAGACTCTGCCATTGCCTTTCTAAAACAGAAAAAAAGCTCTCAAGATAAGGCAGAGGAGGGAAAAGTTGTGGATATAGTTTGAAGATTGGTGCACTTTTAGTTTCAGAAGACAATTTAAAATATGATTAAAAACTAATTTCCCAGTAGAGGTCAGAGGGTCATTAGTTAAATGACTCTGTGCTTTTGAGCAGCATGGTGTTTCTAGGTGTAACCTGATGGCTCCTGTTGTTTACTTGAATAAACACCAGAAGAAGTGTCCCTCTGGTATCTGTCTCATATCGGAAGCAACTCTGATTAAACACCAAGCACAGGAGTCCATGTAAAGTTGAACTTTTTACTCTGTAACTTTAATGACAAATTGTGGAAACTCTTAAAAGAAATACAAAACATACAAAAGTGATGAAGTTTTTTTTTATTATATTATATTACAGCCCCGGAGGACGAGCCACATCACTCTCCCACTCAGAGAAAGACAACAGAAGATGACCTGATATGACATCAAGCAATATAAATGCCTACTGTATAGACCTACTGAACTGTCTCCACAACTCTCTTCACTTCTGAACCAGAGCTGTTGGTGTAGTTTGGGGGTAAATCCAGATATAGATTACTAAATAGAGATTACACAGTGAAATGGCTGGGTGATTTGTATCAACCAACGTTTGGAATCAATTATGTTGATTCCTGTTTTTGTACACTTCACTCCGACAAAGGACAGGCCTGGGGCCATTTCACTGTGACATATAATCTTAATTTACTGGACACAGTGTTTAAATCTACTCTTGCTTAAAGCCTATGTATATTTTTTTAGTTTTATTTATATGACACCAAATTATAACAGACATTTTCTCAGGGCACTCCTACTCCTTAAAATAGAATTCAGATAAGCAACATATTCCCTTATGAGCAAACATTTTACTTTAGTGCTGAAGATTTTCATTACCATTCCAGCATTGAGTACTCCCTTGCAGTTCCTGTATATTACTGTTTGCTTGCCCACTGAATTGCCAGCTGCTGTAAATGTGTTTCTCTGAATAGGCCTGTGTCAGTTGTGTTAAAAACCTTTTTAGTATCAGCCCTGTCACGAGAAGTGAGTCGATGGACAGAGGAGGAAGTTTAGGAGGAATGAGAACCAGAGCAGAGCAGTTATTTCAGGATAGCTGTGGATGATTTGAAAAGAGAAGAATCTAAATATAAAAATGATGTAAGTTAGACAGAAAGCAGAGGAGTGTGGTGGAAACAAGAAAATCCAAATGATGGAGGAATGTGTACAGTTGAATAATGGGGAGTTGACACAAAGAAGTATATTTATTTACAACATGCTGCTTCTTTTCTCCATGTATGGTATTCCTTCCTACCCTTCCATCTTCTGCCTTCCCTCTCACCCACAGTGTGTTATTTTCTGCATGAATCTCTTCCCTGGGTGCACTAATAGTCCTCGGTGTGCCCATGCACTCTTGTACAGTTTGTGATGGCAGCGTTGTATGGAAAGGATCATGGGGTAGAATATCTGTTCACCTGCGGAGCATTGACACAAGCAGAAAGCACTAATCCTCCTGAAACACCAATTACATCCGCTATTCCATTAGCAGCCGCAGACTGGAACATGACTTTAAAAGCTTGCATTCGGTTAAAGTCAGTTATTAGTGAATTATACCATTTCACAAACCTATCGGATGAACAATGGATGTCAGTATCTGTGGCTTTCAGAGGTGTGCATCTTATCATTTATAGCAGCCAACACTCACCAACAGCAGAGCTTCAGTAGTTCTTGGTACACAAACAGCCATTTCCAGCAGATTGAGACGTCTAATTTATCCAGTAGCAAACTATACTATTCCCAGAAATTGATTTTGGAATGACTACATTTATCTTGACCAATCGAGACACAGAGACAAAGACAGATGAACTGCAAACAGCCTTTTCAATAACATTTGACAGTGGAGCCACACTGAAGAAAATCAAGCTCATATTCCAGGCTTTTAGCAGATACAGTTTTAAGAAGGCAAACATGTAGGGGTTCAAGTTGAAGGGCTACTCATTTAACACACAATGACATAGTCTTAATACTACATTCATGAAATTTGGTGTGTTCCTAAACTGAACCCTGAAGCTGATGGTTAATGCCAGATAGTGTTTAGTGGTTGACGCTGTCAGTCTGTCTGCTATTACTCAGTACTAAACCCCTAAGATGTGGTACTTGTACTCTGTCTAACACTTCAGAGGGGTAATGACTGTTCGAGTTCCTCCAGACGTGTACCTTTACTTAAATTGGTCCAATTTACAAGGGTTTTAAATCCTCACAGATTTAAAGTCTGGTTGCATCACACACACAAGACATTTCACTGATTATCTGCTCAAGAAGACAAAGTACAAGAACTCCCACAAAATAAGAGCAAAAAAAGACTTAATCGCAAGAATTCAACATTTCAGATAATGAATATGAAATATATATCTCACATTTTAAGCATGAGGAACATTCCACCAGGTTGTTTCTGCTTGCTCACACATGCTCAAGATTTAATTTCTTACAACTATCAACCATTGCCTGTTAAAACACATCTACTTTTCAAAATTATTCCATAGAAGACCTTTTGCCTATTTGGAGCCAAAATCTGTGCAGCAGTGATACAATTCCTTCAAACATGAGCTCATCAGTGTGATAACAATTACCCACAATGATAGGAATTGAGAACTTGACAAAGTGAATTGTTATTTTTACTCAATGATATTGATATCACTGGTGTGCTAATCATGTCTGGTGGTAGGCCAACAAGAATATTATGAGCCACAGGTATTACGCTGCCAACCAGCAGCACTGAGTGTGGTTCTTCACCTCATTCTCTCTGGGAGCAAAACCGGGGATGAATTGTTTTGGAGAAATTGTTATCTGTGTCAGGTATACGGGACACACACTCACACGTGCACAAGCCACACATTCAGTGTGTTGTCAAAACCCAAGCTATTTGCTGTGATGGACTTTTGGAAGTGGTTACCATGGTGAAAATTAGCAAGCCAAACCACCTGCGTTGATTACCCTTTCACAGATATGGGGATACAAATAGCAGTAGTTAATCTTGTTTAGGGCACACAAATCCATTGTGACAGCTCGGCTGCTTCAACCCTGCAGACTATCGCAGTGCAAATTGAACGGACTGATTGTTAGAGAGAATAAGAAAAGAGGAGAAGGCAACTACTATAAACTTAAAAAAAAAGAAAAAGAAAAAAAAAGAAACGGCAAGAAATAGTTTGGGGTCTAGTCTGGGCTGAATTTAAATTGTTTGCCGGAGTCACAGCATCATTTTTTAACTTAACTTTTAGATTAGAAAACAGAACTTGGGTATTTGTATGCGAATATGACTCGGCCGAAACTGTGAAAGTGTAGGGGTTGCTTCGGGTGAAATATAGTCTCACCATTTTTCATAATTAGCTAATAAACATGCAGGGAGATATTGGACCCATTAAAAACTTCACAGCCCAAGTACCCATGCAGGCGAGCAAGGAGGCAGGCAGTCTCACACACACACGCACACAGACACACACTTACATATAGGCATACCGGCACAGTTGGACAATCACCTCAATGCACACGCAGCAGTAGAGCTGCCCTAGCTCTGGCAGTCATTTAAAACAATTCCTGCAGAGTTGATCACATCAACAACTAACAGCAGCGAAAGAACATGTGTTGGCTGATTTATGCCTGTAATGATTACATACCTATGTCATAGAGAGAGCGTAATCCTCTCCCTGCGGGGAACACGCTGTATATAGAGGACGGTAGTTGTCAGATTAAGAAGAAGCAGCAGTGTTGGGCAGGAAAGTGGATACTCAATCATGAATGTTGCAAGGAAGTGGGCCCTTTAAAGACAGCATATGTACCACTGGGGTCTAAAGAGGGAAAGAGGGGTGTGCAGTATAGCCGACACATACACGCAGCAATGCAGTCTGAATAGTTCCAAGAGTCATTTCACCCTGCGTGTGAACCCTCAGCACAACCACTGCCTGTTTATGTTTTATGTCGGATGAAATAATTGAATCAACCAATCAATAAACAATCCCATCCTGCACAAACATTGAGAACAAAGCGTAAAATGTTTATCTTGGGTGTCTGTGCGATGGTTCCGACGAGGTTGGGATGACTCTGCTGTAAACACACAATAGAGGAGCTCTTTTTGTGCACGATGTTTGCTGAAGAAAATTCCACCAGCCATTTTAGCCTTTCAGCTCTAATTATGTTGTCTGCCTAAAATATGTTTTCTCCAGCAGCATCCCATTGTAACTCCGCTATTGTTTAGATTGTGCTGCTTCTTCTGTATACGTTTCTTCCCATTTGGCCCCAAAACACAAATTGATTTTTGAACACTCCCTGTAATTTTCTGTAATTTCCCATTCAGTTGTTTGCTCCCTTAATGCAGACTCCAACGAAAGCAACACTCAACTAGTTTTCTGTTTTTTTCATGGTTGCTTGTTTTTACCTTGGCATCGCAGTTAGTTAAACTCAGCACTTATAGGACTTAACTGGAAGTACAAGACTTAAATCTTTAATCTGACAAAACACCCACGTTCCTGTAGACTTGTGGGGTGAGGGGGATACAGGAGACCTGGCTTCTGCTCAGTACACATTATCTTATTTGACATGAACTGTGTCAGTCATGAGTACAATCCAGCTTTGGCCTTTTTTCCTCACACCAGATCCGTATCATAAACCTCATCTTTCCCCTCCACTCCCCAAATGGAGAAACTTTCCCAGCTTGTTCCAAACCAGTGAACCAACTGACAAGATGCACGTTTCAAACCACCAATCAGAGTCCAATGTATCTGCAGCTGTGGACACAACATTTCCTGCTACAAATTACATTCATGTGAAACTATTTTTACTTGAATAAATAATATAAACGTCTTTGCTGCCAGTATTAGACCTTTCTGCAGAGTTTCTGGCAGAGCATCCACATTAAATGTTCCTCACAAATGTGTCCTGCTAATGTTTTCGGTCAGTAACCAGTCCTGGCACTGAGCCTTTCCTCTGAATGGAAATCAATAGTATATGAACAATGTTAGCGGGCATTGCTGCTTCCATTTGTTCTGCAGATATGAATGGGGGAAAAAAAAGCGTCAGTCAATTGACATCTGTGTTTTTTGTTTTTTTTTTTTAAACCTTTTTTCACTCTCACTTGTCAATGTCTGCTCTCAAATATTTGGTAATGTAATATAAGTGTGATTAACTCTCATCTTATACATCGTATTCACATTCAGAAAACTTTATTTATTCCCGGGTCAATAACAAACGTTTCACAACAAACACACATAAAAAGTATGCACAGAGCTATACCATTAACTGGGTAAAGTGGCTGAGGTGCTGATGGAAACATTGATTGGAGGATACATATAACTGCAGAGCTATAATTGTTCATGAATATATAAAATAAAAAATAAATTAAAAATTAAAATGACACAGATCGAATCAGTCATGTGAGTGTCACTATATCTGAATAACAGCCCTAAGAAGGCATGAGGCATCACACTCATTGAACAGTAGGTTCACACACACACGTTACCTTTCATTAAATCAGATGAACATTTGGAGAGGCTGACACAAAGTCCTGATGACAGTGAGGGGCCAGGGGACTGTGAGTGATTAATCGCTGTTTTAATGAGGTCCCAGATCAAAATGACTCAAGTAATATTTGGCTCACTCACATTTCTTTGACCTCATTTTCACCTCGAAGGACATCCAGCACCATGAGTAAAGCAGTGGAACCTTCAGGGCTGTATGAGACCAACAACACAATTTGATCCGGCCTGTGAGGCGATTCATAAACACAAAAAACTCGGAAATAAAAAAAAAAAAAACTCAAGGCAGCAATTAATTTTTCTGCGATGAAAGAAAATCATGTTTAAAGTACTTGTGTCTTTTCGGATGGTCGACTCTAACTGAACTTCTGTCTGGTCACCCCGTCTGTGTGAGAGAAACACACACACTCTCATCTGTTATGTGTCACAGCTGACAAGTATCATGGTTCCTGTCAAGCAAAGTAGATAAGTCACACTTTCCAAGAGGAATAAAAGAAACTAAAACTGACAACAGTGTGTTTAGTTTGTGGGGACGTACAGCTGCTGATTCAGAAAAGGCTGACAAGCTTCCAAGCTAAAAAGATACGAGTTGGTTCAATCACGTTTATAATCCCTGGGCTGGTTTGTGTTCTCAAGACTGCATTGGTCAATGTGATGCCCTGAGGATCATGTGACGTCTTGCAATGAAGTTGTAAAAGCTTCACACTGTGTACCCCCTCCTTGGTTTGTCCAACCGGGTTAAGAATCAACACATAAGTGGTTCCACCTGCAGGACACTGTGGAGTCCATATGAAGACATAAATGAGTCACTAACCCTAAGACACAAGAGCTCCGGTTAGACTTGACTGAACATCATGTACTGACACTGGGAGAGAAACAATCATTGAATAATGTTAAATTGCTTTTAATATTGGTTATTCTTTTTTGCTGGATTCTCAAAGTGTTCTATACTTGGTGAGTGAAGCAGCGAGAGTGAGCAGATCGTTCTCTGCGGAGCCGCTTTGTCCCGTCTTTACCCCCAAACCTCTGGTGGCCCAATCAAGCACTGGGCCTTTGAAGTGATACTGACTGCAGGCCTTCATATGGCTCCAAGTGTGTGATGTGTGTGTGTATAGTTTGTGTCTTAATCTGTGCATTATTGTGTCATCATCTGCAAATCCTTTGAATAGTGTGTGATGATGTTCCACTCTTCTCTCTGAGTCATGTGACTGTGTCCTTTCTGTCATGACTTAGTTCTCTTGGACGAATGTCTCCTATATTACGTGAGAATATTGACACCAATATTAGAGGCATCTGTATGTCTGTATATCTGTCTCTATGGCTGGCTGCTTTGGCTAACGTGATGGCTAAAAATTGTACCTAACGTCTGTAGATTAACTACCAAGCATGTCAGCTCAGAACGAAACGGTAGCCCGAACTGACAAAGCTAGCCAACAGCTAACACAGTTATCAGTGGCAGATCATTATTTTTATGACAGCATATGAAATTGAGAAGCTAATTTGGCACTTCATATGGCAGCTTCACGCAGCATAGCACAAGACAAAGCTAACAATAAAATTATACATTGACCAGTCAATAATAACTACACCAGCTCAGTATTCAACCCGCACCCTTTCCCCTCTTTTAACTCTCACCAAAGATTGGAATATGCTACAAGCTTGTATCTTCTGTTTTCTTTTTTTTGGTCACTGTGGTGGTAAAGCAGCTCATAATGGTACGGCACCATGGACCAGAGACATCAAGTTATACAAGAGCCTTGTCTTCTCCCCTTTGGATGAGAGAGGGAAGAGGGGCCATTCCAGGTCAAAATCCCAACAGTGATTTGAGGGAACAGTAATCAGATGAATCTGTTTTTATCCTCTCGCAGATGACACCAAACAGCTGTAACACTCTCTCTGTCTCGATTCTGTCTGTGTTCGCTAACCTAACTGGGCAGAGCATCTTTAAGTCTGCCTGTGATTTGGTCTCCAGCTACTTCCTGGGCTGTTCGGGGGCTTTGAGCAGAGTTCATTACATTTGATGGGTTACAGCTCAGAAAAGATCACCATGTTGCGCATGAACACACATCCTTAATGCACCAGCAAGGAATGAAGCTCACAGTTTTCAGCAGCAGCCTCTGTGTGGACGAGTCCAGACAGCACACAGTCATGTCTAAAATCATCAGGAATTTTAATGAACGAAACAAATGAAGTTAACCTCATAATAATGACAATAGCACACTGATCACTTGCATTGCTTTTTCTTTGTAAAAAGGTCACTAGATTTCCACTTTAAAGGCGAGACATGACAAAGATCTATGATCACAGGTTGTCACAGGGGACACGTTCTCGTGCATTTTAATGCCAGAAGTAAAACCTCAGAGCTGTCTTCTTGTGATTGGATCTCTGAGGGTTGATGTTAACACCAGGTCAGAACAGAGGAGACAGAAATCATTGAATGATCTAAAGTTTGTGCGTAATCTTTGATTTTAGTCTAAAAAAGACGAGAAAAAAAATAGTTGGATGACTTTAACAAAAAGTCATACAAGTAAAGTAAAAGAAGGAAGCCTTTTAAATAAAAACACACAGCAGACCAAGGCGAGATTACATGAAGGCTATACATTGCCTTTGAGTTGCAATGAGCAGAAATACCCAGAGAGTTTGGAACTTCACAGGCTTTTATTTTACTGCTCTGACGTCAGCTCCCAGGCCAGATGTCTGCTCGACAGATAACAAAGGGACAAGTGTGCACCGAGTCAGAGCTATTTTCACACTCTTGATCCTCCAGATACCACTCTCACCAGGGATGGGATGTGTGAGACTAGGGCCGAAGTAGTTTTCTCCACAGCTGAACCCTCTAGAGCCAGTAACCAATCAGAGTCAGCCATGTTTGCTCCCCCTTGAGACGTTAGATCCTATCAGACAGTAAAGAGGACCCTGCAGCAGTGACCATGGCGGACCCCGGAGTATATCGTGCATGGCTATTGGCAACACACACACACATGCATGCTAGATGCTCTTCACAATGGTTATAGGCAGCAGAGATAAGACAGAATGGTACTATTTCCACTCTTTATCTTATTTTGCCCAAGGCTGCGGTGCAATCTTCAGTCTTGTGCATGCTGCTCGGAGCTGACGATGAGACGGGAAACCAAGTGTAGTGTAAACACTTCAAGGTAAAGGAGGTTTTTCACAGTGTCAGACATAAAGGGACATGGGCCAGTCTTCTGGTTGAATGAGAATTACCGCTGTTTGTCGGCCATGAAAGAGGTCTGGTAATCAACGCTTTAGTCTCAAACAAAGCAGAGCTGAGTAAAAAGCCTGCTGGAAAAAGCAATAACAGCACAGAGTCTATATATATTATTTCATATTTATCATGTTACATCTGTGTTGAGATTTGAGGCCATCTGGAATGACATAATTAATTAAAGGAATGATTTATAACATGTGTTTAATCAACCACGGCCTGAATATAAAAATACATGATGCATTCTCCTGCTGCCACTTTACAGAAATGAGGCTAAAACACCCTGGTTACAACACGTCTTGTTCATTACTGATGCTAGAGTCTCAACAGTGGTGATTGGGCCATGGAGCTGAGACAGGGAGGACAGTCGGTGTCGGTCTCAGCTGTCCAACGATTATAGTCCACATGGTTTTACATCCAACAGCTAAAGAAAACGAGTTTTACCTGAAAGATTCAACATGGGGGGAAGCACGAGATCTAATTCATCCTTATTGTCTGTGATATCAGAAGATGCAGCTAAGGTGAAGATTTCTGTCTGGTCTGCATTTAGACTAAACTCTGATGTCTCACTTTTGGAAAGGCTATGAGCTTAACGTTTGATTGCAGGTGAAAGTTGCAACATGAAGCAGAGAGGGTTGCTATCACAAGGTTCAGGGTAATGACTTACTAAAAGTAACAGTAATCATTACTGACTCAAAATCAATGGCCCAGTGATTATTTATCCTTGCCCTGTTTGGCTCCCAGTGCCGCAGAAACTGCAGAATCCACTGGCATCCAGACTGTTGGCTAACTGTTGGGAACTACAAGGTCACACACAGGACATTCAAGCTCAATAAAGCTGCATCCAAACATGCCCATTTAGATTCTCTTTTTTTTTTTGTAAAACAGTCTGATATGTGAATAACGTTAAGGACAGGGAGGGGAGTTTTCTCAAACACTGGTGGTTTGTCCCCCCCCCCCCCCATGTCTCAAACAGTGTTTAGAACTAGCCCTTCATTAATTCCTGAAAATCCCCTGCTCAACTCTTCCGCCACTTCCTGCTCGCATCCTGCTTCTGCTGCTCTTTGTCATTTCGCTTGGTGTCGACACTCTGAAAAGCATCACCGTGATGAAGGGATCATCCAACACGCGTGTTCTCACACAGTCCTCTGACAAAAGTTTGGAGCTGTCCTTTTCATGAGACGCTGCGTTTCCATGCGTTTTTTTTTTTGCTGACTAAGCCTTATTATCGAGGTATTGGGACATGTAAACAGATTAGAAATAGTAATCCTTTGCTGTTTGAGGTGATGGACATCCTGAAGGTGGAACACTTCATACTCCCGATGTTCATTTTCCTTCTTTTATCTCTTCTTTCTGGCACAAAATGTGCGCGTGTTCACAAGTGTGCATCCCTTCAGAGATGGTTGGAGATTGGAAGAAGTCTTTTTTTGTTTTTACCCCACCACCTCCCCTTCTCTTTCAGAGAAGACAACCGTGTGTACTGTACCACCCGCTAATCAGCAGTGCTGAGATTAACTCTGCAGAAAACCAAACAAACAAAGAAAGGGAGAGATTTTTCTTCCCTGCCTGGACTTGGCAAGCACTCCTCCCTTCCCTGGATCCCTCGTTCCTTGTCCGGAATGAGAGGAGAGGGAGTGTAGAACAAAGGCATAAGCATCCCTTTGTTGGGATTAGGTGAGAAGAGAAAGGCTCTTGTCTTTGAGGGACTGGGCGCATGTTTCCCCATCTAATTTAATAACGCGCCTTTATGCCTCTGAGATATCTTGTGTGTCTGTTTTTTCAGTCGAGCCTGTGTGTGTGTTTGTTTTTGAGGAGCTAACCTCACGCTTGTGAAATATCCCGCCTGTGCTGATATATGGGGTTTGTACACCGTGACGAGAGACAAAGTGATTCTAAATAATCCACTCTGACCTGTGAAATGGCAGGGACGGCTTTGAAGACGCACGTGTTCGTGCAACAATCTCCGTGTTGCTTTCTGCACGTGTGTTTGTTTGTGATAACGGAGGATGTACAAATACATTTAAAAAAAAAAAAACAGTTTTAATCTGCAGCAGCGTGGAGCGTTCTAACGTCACTCGATTGGGAGTGAAAAGCTTTTGTTAATGTCCGTTCATTTACAGTTCAGGCGCTTGCACGGAAATAAGTGTGACGTGAGCGCACTCTCTTCGCACTTATTTGGGATTAATTGACTCTCCTGCCCTAAAAAGCGCAGCTCCGGCTGCCTGACAGGGTCATTGTGTGTCCGTGTGTCTTAGCGCGTGTGCAGTGCAAGCCAGTATTGGTGTGGCGGATGATGCACCTGGGAGATTCATTTCATCGGCGCACGTCTTGCCGCAGCCGTGGCTCTTGTCACATTTGATTCTTTCCCACCCACATCCTCCTCACCTAAGAGGCTCTCTTGTCTCCTGTGTGGTTGTCTCTTAGAGTGCTACAACGTGATAGCTGTGATTAAAATAATACCGCGCCATCCCCTCAGTCACAAGGTCAGTGGTCCTGTGGGAGAGTGGGAGGGGCAGAAGATATTCATAACAAGTCTCAAGCGCTCAAGACTAAACATATTTAGTTTGAGGGAGGGATTTTTGTGGACGTACAAAAAGATTCGATGGAGATAATCACTTTAGACGCTAATCCAAATGACAGATGACAGGATGGGGCTATTGACCTTGTGTCGAGTTGAAAATCACTTGGAATTAAGCATTCAAGATTTCAGGGTCTTCGAGAAGGTAATGCAGCGATAAGGGGCCTTTTGTCTTTTGCCCAAAGAATGAACTTTGCGGTTTTACAACCATCTTTTACAACACAGGAAATCAATGGAACCTTAAACAAACCCCTAAATGCAATGCTCATGGCTATTGGCTCTTTCTAACTGATCAATTGCCCTCACTCTGAATGTTATTGGCTAAAGTTCACCTTGGTTTCAACCCAAAAGTATATTGAAATTAAACACTGGGGCCTTGGACAGGGAACTGTCACTGGAGAAACAAAATCAACAGTCAAACTTTATGTCTCTGAACAACATATAACAAGTAAAGGGAAATAATCACGTCACTCTGCACAAGTATTTGTATTCTGTCACCCCTACACACACACACACACACTCAAGACCAGACAAATAAACCCACGTGACACCTCTGAACTCACCGCAAATTAGTTCTTCCCTTTGGGAAAAAAAAATCCAGAGTGTTTACAAGGGAGTGTGTGTATTGTCCGCACTACTTGAGTTTGTGTGTTTGTGCACACGAGCATCACCCTGCGGCTCTCAGGCTGAGCAAACACAGGTCTCGACCTTGTCATTGTGTGGGAGCAGGGAATTGTGGAAGGCAATGGATGTGGAGACACAGAGGGGGAAAAAAAAAATCAGAACAAGACCTGCTCGAAGCCCCACTGGACTTTTTACAGCCAGTTAGAGAATAGGCTGGTGGCTCAACAAAACATGACACCAGCACAGAGGCGATCAGAGGGGAGGCTGGAGGAGAACAGAAGAGAGGACCTCATTGTTTTCCCATATTATCTATGTGTCTGGATGACAATAAGAGCAAAGGGCTGTCAGAAATAGGCAGAACAAAATGGGGGATGAAGGGAGTGGCGAACAAAACATGTTAATCATCTTCTGGCAGTCCTTTGGAGTTGACTGGCCTCATTCTGTCCTGTGTGTGAGTGCATGTACGTGCTATACGTGTGTGTGTGTGTGTGTGGCTGCAGAGATGGTCATGTCACATGGAAGAGCTAATGAATTAAACAAAGCCTATGTGGGAGTGTTTAAGTGATGTGCTAAGTGCTTACAGTGTGCATCTTGCTGTGTTTCATTTCCAAATATGTAAGCTTTGGGACCTTAAAAGGTGCACGTGTGTGCGTGTGAATGCGTACATGTGAGGCTTTGCTAAATCTTTATCTTTGCCCGAACAGCTTGACATAGAAAAATGTGGACAAAGACGTGGTTTGAATGAGTTGAATCTCCTCATCGACATCTGGCTGTCCAGTGACAGGGCCGCTTTAAAATTTAAACCCCCCCAACCCTATCCCTAACCCCCACCCCCCCAGCATTAAAAAACAAAGGGACATAATGTATAGATCATTAAAGTCAAATGGAAACATAGGTGACTAGCATTCATGAAGTGTCTCCTCTTGCAGAGGAAACATACTTGGATCTATTTGAAAAGGAATTAGAAATTGGAATTTTCTTGCCAATATACAAAACTGATGCATGTTTTATTCCTTCCAAGTCCAAACAGGGATGTTTTGAAAACACAAGGTTGTTTTTATTATTACTTTCATGCTTCTTTGTGAATCAATATTGAAATCTAAATATGTTCTTGTTCCACTGAAGGTCAAACTAAACTGATTTGCTCCAATAATTGCTCTTATGCTGCAATTCATGCCTCTTGCAGCTTCACATCAAATCAATAAGCTTTCACATCTCAGAAGAGGGACTAATGACTGTTTCTCCAAAACTAAAAGTGGAATTTGCTTTTTTGGTCAGACTTACACAGCCTCCAAATGTGTTGGGCCTTGTTTGGTTTCTCTATTATCTAGTTATGATGTAGAGATGATGTGCTAATCAAGGTTAAGTGGGCTGATCAGCCTCCCACTAAAGTGCAAACGATGTTAGCCCAAGTAACGGCTGGCTTTCCAATGGAGACGCACAAGTGTTTGGACATGAATAAACATAAACAGGCATACATATGAGCGAGTGGGCACACATGTATGCATGAGAGCAAATAAATGGCCTCGCACACATGCATATGTATGGAGCAACTGTGCATGAATTCAGGGAAACAGGCAGATGCACAGAAGCAGTTTTCTTCTGCAGCCTGACCCTATGAGCTTGTTGAGCTGTGTGATGTGAATGTGTTATGACACTCTCTGCAGGCATGCAAAATTAAACAGGGGCTCCCACAGGAGGAGCCATACATACTTAAGCTGTGATTTCCACTGCCTTCTATACGCCAGGACGCACAGAGCTGCTCCTCGAGACACACTTTTACACAGACACAAATGCACAGACATTTACACAATGTAGCACCGCTGAAGAGGAGCGTTTGCATAATGTATCCCTGCTTTCTTCATACTGAACAGCATGTCTTGGTTTCTTTACAAGGCTGTACGTATTACTGAGACACGCACTCCATCCTTAGACTTCTCTTTCCTTTCTCTCTTTGTTCGTCTCGGAGTACTCCCAGATGATCGGTCTGTCCTCAGGTCATCCTCCATTAACTACCCAACCTTGACTGATTCCACTCTCGTTTGCTCCACATGCTGTTGTCTCCCAGAGCCGTGCGAGGCAGCGGAGCACAAATTAATATATTTGTATGCATACAGTACGTGAACAAATACATTCTGTATCTCAAGCACTCAAAACTAATCATGTCGGAGGGATTAAGGGCCCCTTCAGAGACAAAACGTAACATGTTTAAATTGAGACCAAGGGGCTCTGACCTTATTGGCTTCCATTCGTATAGATTAACTCCTCATGTATAGTGGATCTAAAGGCTTTCACAAATCCTTTTGATTTTTGTTCTTTCAATATTATGGAAAATAGTTCTCTAAAAGTTGGCAGCATGTCATAAGGATACTTAAATATGAACTGTGGAAGTCTCAAAATAGGAAAATTCACATATTTAGCAACTTTATTAAAATGAGCTGTTGGTCATAATGTATGGAAGCATATTTTACTTGCATGCTTTATTATGCTTTATTTATCAATGGATCTTCCTCAACCAACCTGTTTTAACTTTCTTGTTTCATCTATTGTGTCTCTTTAAGATTGTGTCATTTAATCAATTGTGTAATCTGAGCCTTAAACAACGATTATTGTGGTTGTGCATGGACTGTAAACTTGCTCACTTACAGGTTGTTGTTGTTTTTCATGATTCGTAGTGTGCAAAACTGAAATTGCCCTTAAGGGATAAATAAAGTGGTTTGAATTGAATTGGGTTAATAGATTAAAAGCGCTGGCTGCTCAAATAAGTCGGAGCTTGAATCAAAACAGGACAAGCTGCTTCACGGAGCTGTGTCGCCTGCTACCCTGAAGCTCATTCCCTCCATCATTTTCTCATCTGTGGGTGAGGAGATAGATAGGGTTGCCCATTAACCAGAAGGTTGTTGGTTCAATCCTCAGCTCGATACTGATGGCTATGGAGACAGTGTGACAGAAAGAGTGGTGCATATAGAGCTGCTGTACACACACATGATTAAGCATTACAAATGTGTCTAAGGCAGGAGGATTTCCAATAGAAGACCTGGGTCACCGCTCAAGTAACCATCTGAGTTACTCAAGTGTCCTTGAGCAGCACTAAATCCCTGCTATCTTCAGGTGCGCCGCTGTGACCCCCTCGCTCTGAACAACAAGACAAGTTCTTGGTTGGAATTAATGAAGTATTGCATTCTTTCCTGCAGGAAAGGTGTTTAATGGCTTTGTTAAATCTGCTAATTCTGATTCCACCGGCGTTGGGAAATCAATGTAAAGAAAGAGCAAGCAAAAAATGTGCTGAAAATGTCATTTTTTAAAAGTTCAATGGTTCCTTCCCAGGTCCACAAGGTAAATATCATTTGCAATATTTCTGATGTGTTGAAATAAAAGCATAGGGCAATGTAAATTTCCATAGCCAGACCTGTTTGAGAGCAAAGACCTTGGATTTTCTTTACTTGTAACTTCAGGGAAAAAGAAGAGAAAAGAAAAAGAAAAACACTTCTGTAGAATTTCTTATTTTGGGACAAACAAGTTCATTTTTGAGGCAGCCATCTTTTGTGCCATTCAAAATTGAAAAAATAAATTCTCCAGATGTCTGTGATCTTGAAGAGAACCTCACATAAAGCTTTCCAATTTTAAAGAGTTCAAGCTGCTTTTCAGAGCACAGACGCCACAGTGTTTACATTTCCTCTCTGGGTATTGAACGTGTGAGAACACCGGCGATGCCAATAACACAAGACACTTTTCAAGAAAAGACACGTGTCAGCGATTTGCCCTTTAACATTACGGTTTGTTGTGGGCAGCTTTACTGGAGTGTTACCTCCCTTTATCAAAGAAGGTTTGCAGATTGCCTCATCAGGGTCAACATTTTCATCCATCGTAGCATTCAGTTTGATTAAAAAATATCGCCAGGCAGGCCTTTTTTTTTTTTTTTTTTTATTGCTTTGACATATAACCTCTGCCTCTGGGTGCTTCTACATCGTGTTATATGTTCACATTGTTTGGGTACAGAGTTGGTTCAAACATCCCTGGATCAGCACCCACTGACACTCAGCCCTTCATTCATGTGTTCATCATATTAAAGGATGAAATGCAGAATGCAACCAGAATAAACAGCATAAGCTCAGATAATGACACTGACTGTTGCGTTAGGGAACGGGCCACACTCTGCAGTGACCTTTCCTTCAAATTCCAAACAGACAAACAAGCGATCCATGATTTCCTTACATTCTTATTAAAAGTTATCTGCACGCTCAGGTTCACCTGAATTTCTTTTTGAAAAGTTAAACTTCCGCCACATTCTCTCCTCTCAACTTCAATTAGTTCCAAGTCTTCTCATAATAAAGACGAATCATTCATTCTACTGTGTAAGCACTTAAGTATATTCCTCTCCGGTTAACAAAGCCCTGCACAAATGCATGGACATGTGCCCCTTGTTCTCAAATATGCATACAGTGCACATTCTCTGTCCCCGCACACAATACCCAGATTCAGCGTAGAGTGAAATTCAGTGCTCACGTACTCAAGATGTCTCATTTTCATGGATAGATGTCTCTATTATAATGCGCGGAGAACGACTCGTAATGTTCACGGTGAATAACAGAATACCTGAGGGTGCACCCACGAGGGAAGAGCTGGGGATGATGTGTGTGTGATGTTGTGTTAATGTTTGTTGGTTCTTCTTCCAGTCAGTGTCTATGATGGAGAGGGAGAGAGAGAGAGAGAGAGAGAGAGAGCAGAAAACATTGGAGTGAATGTGAAAGACAGGAGTGACTACAACTGGGAAACATATTTTAGGCACAACCACATGGGAGTGGTGAACCTTTCCTCGCCTGTGATGTGCTACACAGCCGCATGTGTAAAGAAACAACCTGACCCACTGCAGAGGAAAACCACATGCTCCAAAGCAGCAAAAGTGAGAGACAAGAGCAAAAGTCGGAATAAAGGAAGGTTGAAAAAAGAAGTCTGAATTCCAGAGGTTTCTAGTGAGGTTTCTGTATGAACACAAGACAAATGACCTCACGTTTCCTCTGAATATGTGGAATGATTTCACCATGACCTGAGAAGTAAAGGAGAGAACCTAAAGGTCGCTCCCCCCCGGCTGCAGTCGTCAACGTGTTAACGCTGTTCCATCGATCCACAAAACCTCTGCAGCCAGCTGTACTTGGATTTATGGACTCTCCAACACAGGCGTTCTCACACAGGATCACACACACCTGAGACTGTGTCCACCTGCAAAAACATTTCAGAGAGGTACCCAAGCGGGTCCCAGTTGCCTAATTTGGGAACTACTCGTCTGTATCAACAATGTGTTGAATGCCAGAGAAGAGTGCTGTGGTCCAGTGACATACAATGGAGACAGTGAAAGAAGGCAATGCAGTGCAATAATGCTGAAAATATAGACCAAGCTGTGCTGACCAAACATAGATAATGGTTTAAAGCTGCTTCATAAACAGTGACCATGCACCAAGTAAGTTCTCAAATACTCAATTTCCCACATACAGAGAAGAGGTTTTGATAATCTCTGGAAAGAGTTAGTAATAATATTACTTACATTTAAAACACTATTTGTATTCAGAGCAACACAAATGCAGAAGACAAAGTTTGGTTCTGTATATGTGTTTGATGAGATTTCTTCTCAGAGAGCAGGGATCTTTGTTTCAGGTCCGTGCTGCCTCTCCACTCTGGTGTGTCATATCTTAGCATCTGCAGCAGGTGATCCACGCCTTTGTCCCAACTGATCACAGGTGCTGGAACTGCTCAGCTCCCATTACCAACCCAAATTCAATTATATAATGGAATTGATCTTGATAAGGAGCAGAGGCCCGTGAAATCTGCAGGGTCTCTGACCCACGGACCAAGTAATAAGAAATACTGGGAAGAAAGATGAGGCTGTTCCAATCAGCAGATCCCTGCTGTGTCTGAGTGTGTGTGTGTGTCTGTTTCTTGGCATCGTATTTAATAGTCCAGATAGTCTTTTGTGGATTACCAGTGTGTTCTATGAGGGCGGCTGTTTTGTGATCCAGAGTGTGTAAGACACTTTTTAACAGAGCAGGAGCTGGTAAACAGACAGGTGTATACCCACTGGAGTGTATGTCATCCCAACACACCCACGCACACACCTACCTCCATGGGCACGTGCGCTCTTCTCAACTCTCCCAGGTCGGCTGAGGCTGTATCCTTGTCCAAAGCACTGTACTTTTGTGTCAATTTGCCATTTCACAGGGGAAGACAACTCACTGTGCCACTTACAATCTATCGAGGGCCCTAGATGAAAAGTTTCTGCAGCAAAAACTTCTGCAAAGAGACGACACTGCAATCACCAAGTGCATTAAAATGCTATCTCTTCTATTATTGCATGGTCTTGTGGTTTCTGAATATTGGCATACAAGTATTTTTCAGATGCTCAGTTAGAAATGATATTCAGTTACCATAGTAATGTAGTTTTAAATGTCCATTAAGATATTGTACACAATGTAATCCTCTTTTTGTTTTTTAATTGTTTGTCTACATTTTCTGTTGAGGACATGATCATTAATCACGAAACATAATCAAATTTCCACTTTTCCACTAAAGATCAGTTTGTGATTCTCAACTTTATGTTAGATTCCCACAGAGTTTCATCATAAAGTCAGCGTTTAGAAATCTGCAGTAGCTACTACATCGTATTCCAAGCCTCAACACAGTTTGCATGACATGTCAAATGCACACGTGCTGAGAAAGGTAACTCAGCTAATTGAGAAAACAGATGATGATCCAGAACTTCACAGCCCTGAATAATCACAGTCACGGATTTAGTGGTAGCCTTGGCCAAGTGCAGCCTCAGGATGCACCCAGGAATCCATAGCAAGCCAACTCATAAAAGCTTAATCAATCTTAACAGCAGGGGTTAGAGATGAAAAAAGAAAACATCAAACGTCAAGCTTCACCTTCCTGATCACAAAAGAACTTCTAACATTCCTCAGACTGGTGAGAAGGACACAAATCACCCAATCACTCACCGTGGTCAGTGATAGCAATGAGCCTGCCCTCAAATACCCGGGGCTCATGAGGCTTACAGCAGAGGTACTCCGACAGCCACAGACGAGCCCTCTGCTTCTGGACATAGGGGGACAAAGTCAGTCATCACAGATACTGCTACAGTGATCCGAAATCAGCAGATCAAGAGGAAAGTGCTGATTGCACACCTTGATGTTGGAATAGAGCGGAACAGCGAGTCAAGGACAGGACCGCCTTCTTTTATTCTGCTGCTGTAACTGACACCTTCTGTTTCCTATGACAGTGTAATCAAATTAAAAGGCTGGAAACCCAGAGGCGACTGTGATTGACGAGCACATGTGATGAAAGGTCAGGCCAGGTGCATACCAGTCATTTTTTGTTGCATTGTGACAGAAATTGTGCGCGTCCTTTGGCCGTGGTGTTGGTGTGCATGGCTGGGTATATTTGTGTAGCCACCAGGAGAATAAATAACCACAGAAGGGAGCTGTCATGTGTTCCGATGTTATTTGGATTGTATATGTTCCCTTGGCAACCAGTGAAGGGGATTAGTAAGTACTCTATGTCTGGTCTTAGAGGTCAAGGATAGCTCTCTGTCATTCTGGCTTTCTGTGTGTGACACACACACACACACATACACAGTCACAGGCATGGTCCTGTGCTCTTGGTTTAAAATGCAAAGCAGCAGGAGATGAAAAGCCACAGTCCTGGCTGTCCATCTCAGTCTGGTGTCACCACTGTCTGAAAGCACATTTTGTGCAGCCGGTTTAAAGTCAATAGGGTTTCTGTGGAGATAAGGCAGACAGAAGAAGAGGAGGTGGACAGAAAGACAAGAAGAGTGATAGAGAAGGAGAGGCAGAGAACAGCAGACTAGGTAAAGGGATGGTAAATGGTCGATGGCTGGTTGGTCGTTGTGAAGAAAACTTTAATAAACTAGAGTCACCGCAACAATCCACTTATCTCCGTTCTGTCTTCCACCAGCTGTCCTCCCACAGAGGCTGGGCAGACTGGTAAAGAATGAGAAGGACATGTTTTGAATTGGGCCCTGTGGTTTTACTTGTGTGTTTCATCTCAAACGTATGGATTCTATTTTGTCTACCCTCGACTTTTTTTTTTTACCGTCTAAAACCTTCTGAGTTTTCACTGACATCAGATGCATTTGTTGGTCATTACTATGCATTTCTGATTCAAGATTTTAACCATGCTGGACCATGTCTAAAAACGTAAAAATCAAATCTATTTATAGTGACAGAGGTACATCACCTGGTCCGTCTGTGCATGTGGCCAAGGACCAGATACTTGCTGCTGCTTGCTACTATTAATTTCTATGAAAAAATACTCTCCCATATTATAAAAGTAAAGTTTATATTTCCTTAACTTTGGATGTCAGGAAGAGAATCCGTGAGGTGTGAATGACGCTGGGCATTAAGGTACAGCTGCAGGGGAATTTGCAGAGGATTAATTGCAATTGTAAAACATGCAACTGCACATTGCTCCTTTTTTGCTAAGCTGGCCCCAGGAGGGGAGCTTTGCCCTTAGATACATGTTGATGCTCTCTAGAGAGCTGCACACTAGATTACCCACAGCACATTATGAGCAGACATTCTCTAAATGTCATTGTCACCCTTATTTAAAGTGGAGTATTCTCTTCTCTTAACATCTCACTGTATTTCTAAAGGCAGTTGCCCTTGTTATAGAAAGGGAGGACAGACTGCTACGATCACTACCAGGCATTCATAAATTACTTTTACCATGGAAATAATTACATAAAAAATGGTTGTGTAAATTTTTTATATTAAACCTGGCATAAAGCTGAAAAATAACAGTCAGTTACAGTCATTGCAATTTCACTACTTTGGATATTTCATATCAATTTTCATCCAGTGTTTCAGTCCTTTTGTACTGTCTAGTTATTTTATCTTAATTACTTTTTTTAAGTGTGAGCATTGTTGTTGAGTACTACTAAAACCTCAATTGCCCTTAGGGGCTAATAAAGATAATCCATCCATCCGACTAAACTGCCAAAACCATCCTCTTTCACTTCACACAGTTATTGTCGCTTTAGCAATATAAAAAACGTGACATGTTCAAGTGAAGCCATAAACGTGTATAATAAAGAGCAATTGAACACAGGCTATTTGGTGGCAATGAACAAAGCGTGGATCACAGTTCAGACGCAGAGGATTTGATCAGGGCTCAGGCGGCATCAGGCTTTTTATGCAGTCAAATATTTCTCGTGAACACAACTGTGTGTGATACTGCTGCTGACTTCCTGGTTTCAGCTTTTATCTTCTTTTTTACAAGCGGCGAGTAAACGCAACTCTCTTTGGTGACAGTGTTTCAAAGGGAATTACATTTAGTGTGTTGCACAGTAGCTGTTTCGGTATCACACACCTCACTAAAGGACAGGTACAACCTGATTATCACGGCAAGTCATTAGTGGAAGACCCATTATGATGGAGAACATTTCTTAATCAAATCTCTCACTGATACACAAATGGGGAAGATATATGTAAAATGCAGCCACAGCGCTAATATGATGCAAATCACCTCGGAACACGGTAATTATGGACTTTTTGATCGCCGTGCGATTCTGTGACCAGACTGGAGCAGCTTCAAGTACTGCTCTGTGTGCTCCATGGCAACGGTGAGCTTTATGGCTTATTGGGAAAGTGAGTGTTTATGTGAAAATGCAAAACACATTTCTTTAGGCTAATTGACAGATTTAATTGTTTGTGTGAAACACTGTGCATGTGAGGCGGCCATTATTACACCAGATGCAGACAAATCACCGCCCACCCCCGGCTGGTCGGGCTTGTTGGCAGGACACAGTTCACTAATAATGCCTACACTCAGGGACTACACCCACTCCATCAGGAAGCCCATATCTCATTTCAATGTACCGAATACCAACACACAGAGCCAACGTGGTCCTTAGCTGCCACATGAGAAGGAGACGCACTGCAGCTAATTGATAGATATTAAATCTGACTTCCACTACATCGACATGTGCAAAGAAACAAATGCCTCAGAGGCAAACATACTGACGGCGAATTAGTTGGAGGGTTTTGTGCAGTTTCAGAAAAACCTCGACGAGCAAAAAAGATCTGTGACTGAACTTGAACTCTTCCTCCCTCTTCATCGTTAGTGAGTCCTCCTCGCACAGCGCTACAACATACTGTCACTTCTTTATGGTTTGTGTGCAGAGCTTGTTATGAACAAGCTGTTTAGTTGACAAAACTTTGGCATCATCCTACCTGGTTTATGTGCGATAAAGATTTTATATCCAATGGATTCCATCATATGAAGCTGAATTTTCTTTATAGCGGTTCACATGGCTCATATACGAGTTTGGATGATTTACTAAACGCATATGCTGCATGCCAGCTGTTTCAGAGGTCTGTTAATCAGTTGGACGATAAACAGCACAGGGCTTTTGCTTTTGATATTGACCAAACCCCATAAATAAGTCACGTCAGCGTGAAGTCAAACAATAGCAATAACAGGTAAATCTTGCTGTAACAGGAAAACAAATAGATTTCCTCCCAGCACGACATCACACATCTAAGCAAACAATCTCTGGGTCAACAGCTTAAACATGAACTGCCACAGGACTCTGACTTCTGCCTTTATACAATGTCAACATCCATATTGTTGGATTTAGTGCACAGCAAACATGTTTCTAAAAATCTGAACCTGAGTTTATTTGATTGTCTAGTGATTATATGAAGCGTCAACATGACATTAGTCACAGTGGGACTAACTGACATTGGGAGGGTCCGTCCTTTACAGCAGTAACTAAATGCAAGGGCTGGAAAACACCATTCTGGTCCTGTTGGTCCTGCCTTTGTCTTTGTCCCATTCAGACCCCATGCTGATATAAGCCGTATGCTTTACCAAGACAGCCTGTCGTTTTTTATGATGAAACCAGATGAGATTTAGAGAGGGATCTGAGGAGAGGCGGGAAGACGAATGGATTTTTTTTTTCCTCCAGTGACATCCCAGCGGAGGAACTACAACGTCCGATTTTCATTTCAGGGGAAAAACTCAGGGGAGTCTGAGTTATGGACGTGACAACGAGGGCTGTTTTACTGCCCGTGATGCGCTGTGTTTGTCCATCTTGCCCCGTCTGATGAGGCTCTCCCAGCCTGTCGGACGTGTTTAGCTGTCTGCTGGTGGGTCATTGCGCCTGTCTGCCTATCTATCTGTCTTAATGCGAGTCAGCTTGACTTTCAGCTTGTCCCCATGTTATTTTGTCAGCCTTTACTCCTGTCAGAAGTTGAAGAAGCACCATATTATTCCCTTTGCTTGTGCCATCGACCTGCTGCCCGAATAATGGATTCAATGTTCAACTTCCTGGTGACTCGTTCACATGAGCGATCCATGATGCTTTGAACAACCATTGTCTCTCCCTGCATGTGAACTGAATGTGTCTCCCTTTCCACCGGAGACTTGGCTATACATATGTGGTGTTGTTAAATGCCCTTCTTGGCAGATCATTTGGTTTTTCATTATGTGGGATAGTTTTATGAGCTGTCCCCGGGCTTGTGCAATAGTCATGCTTGTGATACATGCAGATAATTATCCAGCAGCAATCATCTCTCAGATGGTCAATAACAATATGACATTAGGCTGATGGAGTGGAGGTATATGCAGTGTTATTGCAATCCTATAGGGATTTACATGGGACTGTATACTGCACTAGTGTTGTGCTTCATGAGGTGGAGGGAGGAAGGGAGATTGTGTAATAAAAACTTCTGTGGTTTCAGGAGCAGGAAAAGGTCTATGTTGTGGCCATGGGGAAGGACATAAAACTACACTCCCATGTTATTCATGAAGGAGAGAAACCAGATGATGTGGAGGATAAAAACAAGGATGATGATGGGATTTCTGTAGCCCTTAGTTTTATGTCATACACCAAAAAGACAAAGAGGTGGGGAGTGACATAAGAGGAATCAGTGAGTTCCCCCTCTGTAATTTCCTTTTATGTTATGTTTTGTTAAGAATAGTGAATAACTGAGTGTTCTTTGGAGAACTGTATATTTTACAGTCCTCCATGGAGCCTTTGGTACCAGATGCACAAACATGGTAGATGGCTAAATGAATAATATCAGTATAGTGCAAGTATGTAAGAACTATTTGCTAATGTTAATGTGAGATGATTTCAACTAGTTACCATGGGGATGAAGTAATCTTACACAAGTGGACAAACTAGAAGGGCAGATAGAGAGCGCCTAGGAACAGGCATCTTGACCACCACGTTCATATTTTTAATGGATTTGCACCAAATTGCAATCATCCAAACCTGCCTTCATCAGGGTCAGTGAACTATTATCTATTATCTTGGAAATCAATGAAAACAATCCTGGATCCAACCCCTGATCCATTTCAACACCACCTCTTCTTTGATCCATAGCAAATCCTTACAGTCACAAGTTGGTATCCAGTCCATTACCCTGGGGACCATGTCCGTTATTTTACATGACTTTGGTCTTCTTTTTTTTTGTGTTGGTTTTGTTTTTTGGGCTTATTTAAACAAACTCCAGTTGCTTGTTATGATATGTATTATATCTATCAAGCAAGCACATTTTTAAACTATTTTCCCCAGTGCATTGTTTATTACAGACCTTTCATCCCACCGTAAACAAAGTAAACATTTTGATTTGCGGTATTTTAATATTTATATACTAAGATTTTAATACTGGGCTTATAGTGGGCTTGTTTTTGAAGCTGTGGGTGCTTTTTTGGTCCCGCTTGGCAACACTGCCCAGTGCTAACTAACAGACAGTGTGAAAACATAACCTCCTTGACAGAGATAATAATGATCAGAGCCACTGGATGTTAGCGGATCAAGATTTAAGTATGCTAATGATGCTCTGTCGGTGCTAAGAGGCTTAATGTGCGTGTCCCCACGTAGTTAAGTCATCTTTCACACACATCGACTTGCTTGCACACACACGCCCACAAACACACCATGACTCACTCTCACAAATATTCAGACATATTGTTTTATATATTTGCACATAAACAGTACACATGCTATAAAAGCCTGCATCTGCAGAATATGTTCACAGGCAGAACTGATTTATTTGATACCAATAATATGCATATTATATTATATTACATATTATATCAACACCAATGCAAGTTAATGCTAAACTGCATAGCTTGATAGGATGTTTTATTTCACTTTTTAAGCGATTAGGATTATTTGGTAGGCCTACCAAGTTGTTATGGTCAGCTTCCAGTCAATGATGATCACAACAAACGTATTTCCATTCTGACTGAGTTTTGAAGATCATATGCCCACAGCAGGATTCTCCTTGTTCATTGCTAATAATAAATTAATGTAGCATGCGTACTGACTGCATTAGCATGAAAGTGCAGTTGATACTGCCCATTAGTGTAATACTGAGAGGGCATTTACATTATTCAGTTAGCTTCTTTGCAACTGTTAGCTGCTAGTTTGCATGAAACTTCACCACTGAAAGCTCATGTCAAAAAGGCAAATAGAAAATCCCGAAGATGTTTACAGCACGGCATCAGCCTTGGGCGCAATTACTTCCATTATTGCGTTTCAGTGAGACGTGGAGGAGGATGAGAGGTTAGAGAAGGGACACAACCGGATGGAATCAGAGGACAGAGAGACGTTGGTCAGGACGGGGGTTAACTTAAAGATGAGCTCGGGTGGTTGCAGGACACAGAGAGTAAATAAGAACAGTGAGAGGTGGGGGAGGAAATAAGGCGAGGAAATAATAATGATATGGTCACCGTAGGGCAAATACCATCAAATCTTTCATCGTCATTGATTTTGCTGTTGTGGTGGTTTTATGTTGAGGTCAGAGCACAAATGCGTGCAAGTGGAGAATTCACTCGATGACTGTGATGCTTGCTGCCTGAACACGGGAGGAGGAGAACATGACAAATATGTTGTGTACACACGAGTGCACATACTGAACTTGCTAACATATAGACTTAGCTTTGACAGATGTTGGTCTTAGAGAAATTAGATATTGTATGAATGTCAAACACAAAAAGCTTCATCCATATATATCCACCAGAGGCTTGTTTGTGTGTGCGAGAGACAGATCTATTCTTTTTTTCAGTGCCTTGTATCACTCTGAGATACTGAAGTATTCATTTGTTTGTTAGACCTTGCTCTCTCCCTCCATCCTTTCCTCCGCTAGTTTATATTTATGTTGTGCCTTACTTCTCGTCAGTCATTTCACCTGATCGATCCAATAGGAAGTGCTCCAGTGTGTGAATTCACGTCATGTATTTTTTTGTGCTGTCAACACTGTACCCTGATATTCATGGCTGTCTTCAGGTGTCTCTGTGTGCGCCTGTTTTAAGTGTTTATTTTTTATTGTTTCATCATTGTGGGGTTTGCGGCAAAGATGCCATCAATAAATCATCATAGCAGGACAAAGAATAAAAAAAATTCCCCCCCAAAAACCCTCAAGAATCGTATACAACTTTGCTAAATAACTTGCTAAATAAGTCCAGCAACCTGAGGAAACACAGAGCATTTCATTTATTCATGCCGTCATTTTCTCCACTTACTTCTTTACAGGGTCATTGGGACAGAACGGGTTTATGAGCTGTTTTTTTATTTCAGAAAATGAAGGTCGCAAAAACTAATGCGGCTTGAATTCCATTCCAGTTTCAAGAAGCTGTCGAACTACAGTTATTTATGAGTTCGCCAAATACATATAGATTGCATATGACACTTATACAGGAGTTTGGCTATGGAGGTGGAGTTTATATGAGGGAGAGAGAGAGAGAGAGAGAGCACATCTATCTCAGTGAGTCTTCTTTATGGGTGATATGTCGCCCATGCACGGCTTTAAATTTAATCATGATAAATATATTAGAGTGTTCACGTTGCTTTAGGACATGGTGCATACATCACCAGGAAAAATTGTATGTATGTGGAGTCGGTTTACAGTCTTTATCCTGTCATCTGCGTTTCAGTCGTCTGATTAATGTCTTTATTTTGAAGCTGACTCAGACTTTGACTAAACAGCTCCACAGCTGTGCTAAATACTTTGCTATTATAATTTTTAATATATTGTAATTTACAGATTTGAACTTTGGAATCATTTCACTGTAAGTGCAGTCAGGCTCATCTGATGGGGCAAAAAGGCGTTTTTCCATCTGTTATTGTGGCAGAATGTAACCACTGCGCAGGTGGTTCAGCTCTGAAGGAGGCCAACATGTTCTGAGCTACAGTAATCGGGTTGTTGATATAGCGTCTTAAAAAATTGCTTTGTAGAAAGGATCTCGCTCACCAAATGGGAGACAGAACTGCATGGAGGATATGGTACACAGATTGGACAAGATAATGCATGTTTCCATTACACCTGCATCTGTCTAGTACAATGTGGGTAGTCTTTGTTTATCAAGGGCCATTTCACTGTTTATAAAATCCCACTTTATGAAGGTAATCGCTAACTCAATGGCCTGCCTCTGTGTGGTGAGCAGCTCAGGTCAGATGGTAGTGACATCAAACGTGGCATGCATTACAGATTGAGATCACTGCGAGCATGTTTGCATCTGTGTACAACAACAATAAGAACACCAACAACAAATGAACAGGACTTTTCAACTCCTGACACAAATAACAACTCTGTGATTTCTAAGCTTTAAAAAAGGAACACGGGGTGCAATGAGTTGAAGACTGAATCTGCAGCTATCAAATAACTTCAGGGCTGATAGCTACAGAGTGAGGCACAATTTAAGATGCTTCATAAAGTTTTAATCAGGTACTGAGTGAAGTAATCCAGAGGTAGTTGTTTTAAAGAGAAGGGTGTACTGTTTTAAAAACGGTTGTGAAGTAAGTTGTAAAGAATTTCTAGAAGATGAATTTACAAAAAAAAAAAAATCCTCCTGACCAGTGGAGTCAGAAAAACTGACTAGAAATAGATTAAAATCTATTTAAGAATTGCAAATGCGCAAATAATGAAATATTCAGTAATTTACTCTAGTTTAGTCCATGTAAGAGCGTATGGTGCATCTCTTCTTATAGCATATTCTGTTCGGTTGTTTTTACTTCCACTCGGTGGGTGCCTTCCTTGTTTTCTGGTACAAGCTCAGTGTCAAAGTTTGTGGGGAGAGAAAAGTCAGAGAAAGGCTAAGGCCTCATGTTGCTCTCAGATCTGGATGAACCGCAGGAAACCATTCTCTCCCTCGGCTTAATGCACGGACTGATCCAAAGTAACTGAGGGGTTAAAATACGAGGCGAATGCAGGATGCAAGAGCACACACAAACAGTCATGTCTCAGCCAGCAGTCATAAAGTTGAAATGTCTGTTGAATAATTTAATAGCAGCAGCATCATGGGAGTTGTTTGGCCTCAACAGCCCCAGAGTCACACACAGCATGCGCATGGTTTTAGCTGAAGGACAGTGTGACCGTGTTGTTTGTTACTGTTGTTGAAGCGCTTCGTCTTTTGGAGATGTAATGAGGTCTCTGTTTAAGAGCTTGAGATAAGCTTGAAATGATCTTAACTCAAGGTCCTCATGCTAGAGAGTAGGTCGCACCTTGATTTAAAGTTATTATGCCAAGCTATGAATGCTAAGGTCAAGAATGATCTTTATTGCCTGAATGTTAATTACAGTTTGGATTCAGGGAGGCTGCCTTGAATAATTATTCACGGCACGAAAGAGTCACTCAAACCTGAGTACAAATCAACAAAGATTAAACTCCTGTTTTCAAGTAGTAACCCGGCAATCTAAATATTGTACGACAAGTTTCCTGACTGCTCAATTTGCCAGAGTATGCTCCAGTGCACATCACGCACTCAACAGGGCTTTGAGTCAATAGCACCAAAGCGTAGGGAGCCCTACCCACGTTTTCAAAGGGTGCTGATACTGAACCATCCAAAAACGAGTTGAGAACACACGTGTTCACAAAAACTCAGAGGCACAGCATACAATGATGCTTTCCACTGTCAGGCCCAGTAGCTCCAATTCTACTGAACTGCACCAGAGTGCACAGATATCAGTTTCCTCATGTTAAGAAAAGTTGTAAAAATATTTCTGAATATTTCATGATACCCCGACTCACAGCACGTCACTCCACCAAGGTTCATGCTAATCCATCCAGTAGTTTTTTCTGTAATCCTGCTAACCAGCAACCCACCACCAAACAAGGGACAGTGGAGGGAAAAAGAAAATGACGCATCCAGCTTGAGCTGTCGATGTTTTGCTCCTGGTAATATCTGGTGGAGCAGAACTGTTTCCATGGCCTCTTCATAAACATTTTTGAATCGTTGCATTAACAGTTTATCTCTGTCTCACCATGAAAGTCCATGTTGTTGACAAACTGCTTTCCGGATTTTCCTCAGTTTCCAATCCTGGAAATGTGTTTTTATATGTACATCCCCAGCCTGGTGGTCCATATGAAAGCACACGAGCATCATGGAAAATTAAAATCAGGGTTTTTTTGCCACACTCATTTGTGAAGCCTTGGTTTTATGGCAGAGGTTTCAATCGGCACAAATCTCCAAGACAAAAAAAAAAAAAACATCAAAGCCTTGAGTGCAGTTTATTGCAAACAGGATTTAATTTGCTCATGCATTAAATTGACTCTCGATCCTGGGACATTCAGCTTTCACAAAAAAGCACTGTGTATTTTTAATCAAGCCAACATAAGGCAATAAAATACACAGTATGTTTAAAAAAAGGATATATTTAAAATGGGCAGCATTGTTTTAGGGGATCCTCACTCAGACAGAATAATTAAAACCACTCCAGTTTGACAACTCTCGTGCTTGGCAGTGAGCAAGATGGAGAAAGAGTTGCAACTGGAGGACAGGTGGTATTTAAAAAGCAGCTCTACCTGCTTAAAAATGCAGAGTTGAGCATCCAAATTCAGGGGGAACATTTAAAAGATTTTTGTTTTTGAATGCATCACGTCTTCTGTACCTTTGAACAAGTGTGTGTGTGTGGACATGTTTTAGGGATTTTCAGGGGGTGTCAGGGGAGGGAGACGACTGCTGTTAAATGACCTGTGTACAAAGGGGAAAACAAATTCTAAAGTCATTCTATATATATATACATATATATATGAATTAAAACTGTAGAAGGCAGCACTGCTCCATTCACGTACATGTCGAAGCCATCATGTGGCGCCCAGTGAGCTTTTTTGGCTCTACCTCCTGCTTTGTGCTTTGGTTGCACTTTTCCTCAGGTTTGTGGTGTTTCCTGCAGCGCGGGCTGTTTTACTAACTGTTGGGTAACAGTTGGGTGGGAGGCTTAAAGCAGCGAACAGATTGTCAACGCTGATGAACAGCATGCTCGCCTTGAACCTGCAGAGACCAAACGTTGCAAGGTGTGTGTTTGAGTGTGTGCGTACAGCTCCCTCTCTAGAAATAGCAGATGGTGGTGGCACAGCAGAAAGAACACCTGTCATTATTGTAGATTCAGTCCCTATACCGTCTTCTAACCTGTGTATTCTGAAGGCAGAGAGGCAGAGAAAATGTTTGTCTCCCACTCCTGAAACGAAAATGTAATCGCAGCAAATAATGTTAATGTCCAAATAGGAGCTGATAATGATGATGAGTGACCTTTAAGCTCAATATAATAAATAATAATACTACTAATAATAACAATGCAATCATAAAATATGAATGAAACATGCAAATGAAAATGAATGCAGTCCAATTACAAGATCAATTGTTGTAATGCGTGGGGATGTATTTTATCACCACGGCAGCTCCCCCTCTCTCCCTTAGGAATAAAATCACATTATTGCCATTAGTGAGGACAGAGTCAGTTACCTCCTAGTAAAATCACCCCCTCACCACACACACGCAAAGTATATACGCGCTGTGGTGTGAGCCCAAACCAGCGCACAGGATATGCACATGCACATAAACTATGCCACAACCGCACACATTCATGCTATTTACACTGCATACGACATATCGTGTAAACAATGGAACAAGTATCTAATGAGGTGCTGTGAGAAGAACTGATTATGAATGAACTCAGTCTTGATGCTTCCTGTCTTAAACTGTTATATTTGGGATCCAGCTGCACGTAGATATGAGGAGGAAGCACACGAGAGACAAGCTTCATTTTCCTAATGACTCCGTCAATCTGGAAAGATTTGAAATCAAAAGTGCCACTAAAGTGACTCTTTTGTAATCAGGGTCATTTGAAGAGAAACAGGGCGCAGCTCGCAGAGCAGCAACCACGGTGGGGGTATTACAGTAAAATAGAGGTGGTGTGAAGTGCAGCCGGCGAATGGATAGTGAGATAAAGTGAGCCGTGGACGGAGGGAGAGAAGGATGGAAAGCTAAAGAAAGGATTAGCCATGCGGCGAGCCGGAGAGGTTGAATAGGTAATGAAGGAGAAAGGCCAGTAATGCATGAGAATAGGATAGAGGAGCTTAGCAGGAGTCGTGCAGTGCATTGATTACCTCTATCTGTCATTAGCTATAGTCCCTATACCTAGAGGGTTTAGAAGGAGGGAGGGGGGGCGGTTAGGAAGTGATGAGCCAAATGGAAGTAGGGAGTATGAAGTGTAGTGTGAATGCTCGGAGGAAACAAAATATTATTAGCCTTGTCTGTTGACTCCATGCTGGCAGATGTGGTGTTTTCCTGTTTACAAGCCATCGTGCAACATGTATCCCTGCCTTTTGCGCTAGATTTTATAAGATGTTGGACCAGTTTAATGTTTATAATTTTTATTTTATTGCGATTGTAAAATTAAGTGTCACATAGGAACACACTGTGGCTGTAAAGAGAACAGATGTGCTCACTGCTCCGCTACACCTGCTTTGTGGGCTGTAAAACGGATCAGTGAACTCATTCCAGACAAGTCAAGGCCACTGGCAGAACAGCTTTGGTCATGAATAGAGACAAATGCGTCGTTCATTCGACGGAGCAATGCTGCCACACGATAAGAAGGTACTGGGTGCGATTCCCGGGAAGCCAGCAGGGCCTTTCTGTGTGGAGTTAGCATGTTCTCCTGGTGCCTGCGTGGGCTTTCAACATTTTAACACTTATTCTGTGACAGGCTGGTTGTCCAATGACATGCAGCTAAAGTTTACAGCTGTTAGCCAGCATTTAAACGTAATCTCAAATTATTCTGTCTCCATTCTTAAAGTATTTGTTCTTTTTGCCTTTTAGTGACCTGAATACTCCACTGTGGCCATTCACCAACCCACAGGAGAAATAGGGCAAACTGTCCTGTGATCACAGAGTTATTGATTCAGTTATTTACTTCTCCAATTTACTTTTATTTGGCAATTTAGATGAACAGTAAAAATGGTAGAACACACTCAAAGGAGTTCAGTGCACTTAAAGAGTAGATCTGTTTTATTATCTTTAGGGGACAGATACAGTATCTCTTGCTATGCAGCTGGTAGTCAATGTATAAAACTGAACACATCCTAAAATATAAGATTTCCATCGGAAATGCTTCAGGAATAACAGGTTTAATTCAATAATATTTAGTCGATATAAATGCATTGCGCCCTGATGTTATCTTTATGCTTAGATCATTTACACAAACACACATTTTAGATGCTTTGCTTGCATCCTTTTAATTAAAACCATAATTTGAGGGGTAGGACGCACAAAACCCAATTGCACAAAACTTGCTGCCTTAATGATAGCAATCCCCACCGGAAAGCAGCGCAAGCATACGCGTGCAACTACATGCAGTAACTCAGTCTTAACCAACACTCATTAAATCAGTGCTGGGTGATTGAGATCACTAATTCCACCCATCTTCTGTCTCACTGCTGTCTGAGAATATGAGAAAAACATAACGCAAACATGCAAACTCCTAATAGCAACGCGTGGGTGGCGTCCCTTTTCTGTGCTGCCTCTTTGAGTTTATTCTCCCAGCATGCTCAAGGGGGCCCGCAAGCTGCCTGTTGCCCAGCGACTTTGGTGAAGTGTTGGACTATTTGTGACGGTGTGAGTGAGTGTGGTGAATCATGACTACCGAGACAACACTGAACCAAACAGACAGCGCTAATGGAGAAATCAAAAGGGACGAGAACTGATGCAGAGAAATCACACACACACACACACACACTGGGCCTTACAGTCCCGCGGCCTGAGACTAGCTGAAGGGTTATTAAATGAATTCTCAGAGAGGGGTCTTTCTGGAAGGATGTTGTTTGGCTGCAGTAAATGAATTAGCTAAAGAGCAAAGCCAGCATGGACACCGACAACCACTAAGCTCCCATCTGGTACTTTACACAGTGTGAGGAATACAGAGTCTGTTGTGTTGGGCTATTTTTTTTTTTTTTCTTTCCTTTTTTCACATGTTGCCCAGCTGTGTGTTCTGTCCCCATTTGGTTGCTGTGCCTGACTGTGTGTGCTCCAGGCAAGGTGCGGCTTCCTGTTAATTTATCTCCCTCAAGCAAGCAACACATCCACAAGAGGGCAGGGCAGTCACAGGTTTCTGACGACGACAAAAACGCAGACGGAGGAGGAGGTTGGGACAGTTACCAACTCCCAAAGTCATTGTTGACATTTCTTCCTTGTGTGTTACAGTCATCCCACTTACAGCACTGCCTATGCTGCTGCCCATTATCCCTGGTGGATCTACTCCATTTGGTCTCCCTGGCAGTACCAAGCTCTTGGTAGAATTTATGTCTGGATGGGTAAATACGACAAGGGAACAATAACGTATGGGAGACGGCTCTACGGTGCCCAACTTTGCTCTTATAAATAAAACAACTAACAGAGAAATGCTGAAACACTGATATTTCCCAATGTTTCATGCTTGAGGTCAACTGACCCAGATAACACTTTTTAGGTGACAATGTACACAGAACTTTCAAAATAGCCCAGAGCTGAAATCATATTCAAGTTGTTCCAATGACTCAAGGCAAAGTCTTTGCTCTGAATTTAATGTGAATATCAGACTGCCCTGAAAAGCAAAAATAACTTTAATACAATACAACTTTAATACATTCTAAAGACTTATTCACTGTGAACATAAACAATTACTGAGTATTTTTATGTTTTAATTAAGTTCTTCATTTCTGAAGCCACTGCAACTTCTTGTCTGGTAATTTTGTAATGATAGTGGGTACTTTATTCCAAATTGCTCTCTGTTAAGAACCAGCATCGAATCAAAGAAAGCTGGGTACATAATTTCTCTCTGTTCTATCGACTGTATGTACTGTCCAGAGGATGTTCCCATTATTAGGAGACACACGTTGACCTCCACATGACTCGACCATCAGTGATGAGCAGTACAAGTCAGGCTACATCACTTCCATCAGACATCAGCTGACTCACAGAAGATAAGCACTTCCAGCCATCACATTAGAGAGGTTGGTGTGATATATTTTTAATAATTTATTATTGCCCTCAAAGGGTGTTATCAAATATTAAATGGCCCGCTGACAGGGAATGGTCCTCTGGCCTTGTGCTGGATAGATTTTGGTATGACAGAGATGTGCATCGTCGTTCTCCTCCCTTACATTTGGCCTAGGATTTCGATTTACAACAGCCAATATTCGCATTTTGGATTTGGATTAAATGTTAACCCAACTGACTAATTTGATGATGCAAATGTGGTGGAGGCAGATAGCATAGACTTGTCTCATTACACCTCTGTAAAATGACCCCAGTTGATCGGTTCTTTTCTGTCTTTGACGCAGAAATTCGGATGCACCGATTAATTCCCCTCTGTCTTATTATTGTAATTCTCCTTTTCTATTTCCACCGAAAGCCAGCAACAGAATACTGTTATTAAAATCCAAACCTGTTGCAGCAAAGAAATGACAGCTATATACAGGCCAGAGCCAATTCAAAGTGTGTGACCTACTAAACCCTACTCGGAGTAGCGCTGCCTCTCAGCTCTCATTAAATCCCTATGCTGTGCACCCCCATGCACAGATTCTCATGACTCCAGCTACTTATTGATCTCAGAGTGTTTCCCTCCTGCAGTGCTTATCTTGATGATAGTCTCCCCTTCCTCATTACAACTGTACCTTTACTGGAGACGTTCATAACTTAAAGCACCTCTTATCTCTTTGTAGAACCTGCCTTCAACTTGCAGACTGGCCTTAATATCTGTTTATGTTTGTTCAATCTTGTCTGTTTTAACCACATTGTATAATAATGTATTTCATACTGTTTCTCTTTCTAGTACAAAACAGGTACCATAGTTTTTCCAATTTAACTTTGTTATAATGCTGTGTTATGTTCCCACGTTCTCCACCACTCCATCCACACTTCAAACATGCCTCTCCTATATCTATGTCTGTCTCACACATTTCCATTCAGTCTCCAATTGTCAGGTGTGCTGAATGAGATTTAATTCTGGGGCTGTCAGATGGCCGACTGATACCGATCAATCTCCTGAAAAGTCGGGGGAGTGTGACGGGACATGACTGGCAGCCACAGAGAATCAGCTGGAATGCTTATCCACAGCGTCCAAATGGATGCCACAAACAAGAGGCACAGAAGTAGTGAGGCGCTTGAGTTGAAACACGGGAGAGTAGAGCTGCCGTAGGGGATCTCACAAATCTGGATTTCAGGGTTTTGAGACAAAAAACCCCAATGCTGGACTTCCTTTAAGGCCTTTAAAGAGATCATTTTGATTAATCTGATAAACCAAACATCCTGGAAGCAGGAATGCATCTTGAGGCACACAATATCAGCATCAGTGTTGGTGTGCTCTCAGTGATGAATGATATAATTTACATAGAGTTCTTATTACCAAGTACTGATAAATAAACAAGGTCCTCTAAGCTGAATGAGACTACCAGACATACATCATTTGACTTATTATGTGGATATACTGTTTAAGTGCCATTATACCAGTCAGTAATGTTATTAATGTCATCACTCAGAAATAGAGTCACCTCAGGACTTAAACCAGGGTGAGAAATGAAAAGAAGAATTGACTTTTATTGTAATATTTCATTCCTATTCAAGAATGTTGATGATGAGACAAAATAAGCTGTTTCCCAGCAGAAACAAATATTTGGACTTCATGATGATAATAATGCAATTAGGATATGGAAAGATAACATGTGTTTGTGTATATGGCTGTGTGTGTGTGTGTGGGGGGGGGGGGGGGGGGGGGGGTCTTGGTGGTTTCTTCCAAGACAAGAGACCATGGCCAAGCCACCATGTTGATTCAGTTCAACTTCATGCAGACATGAGCTCTCAGGGAGATTACACTCAGGAGGACTGATTAGTCATGTTGCCTTGGTCCCAAAAAGGCTTTGTTCAGTCAGTCGGTTCAGTTTATTTCCAGAGGCGCAGACACACACACACACACACACACAGCGACACATATACACGGATACACACATACGCAGCAGCCGTTTGTTTGATACGGATATTGGCTGTCATCTTGTATCTCACTCACAGTATAAATCAAAAAACAGAAAACTGGGTGAAATAAATTGCTGCCAAAAAGAGAAAAGATGCATTACTTCGTCCAGCACTTTTTCTTAAGTGTGTATTAAATATCTGCTTTCAACTCTATGCTTCACAAGTGGGAAAAAGTTTTTTCCACAACTATTTGATGAAATGTTTGACAGATTGTACTGCAAGGTTACCTGAGATAAGCATCACAACCTTGTCAGGCTTTAAAATATGAAAGAAAGCTTTGATTTGTGCCTCAGATGAATAGTGTATTTGAAACCATATTCAGACGGAGACCCCCAGAATACCATTGGAAAACCGTGGTTAATACAGTGAATGTGACTGAGGAGAATAGAAAGGGAGAGGACCGAACACTTTGCCCTGGAGGACACCCAAAAGAAAAAAAAAATCAGATTGTATAGGATTTGTTGAGCCTTTTTGATTGTTACACAGGATTCAACCGAACATAAAGCAAAAAATGTTAAATGTGAGCTTGTTCTTTTAGATGTCTGTTTCAGTCAGTTGTCCTATGAATTTTTGTTTTGGGCTTCACATTTGAAGCATCAGCTAATATACAAAAATAGTTCCATGTTAGTTGTGTTACATCATTGGGAGGGACTGTCTTTAGGGAAATAGTTGTTATATGAGGTAATCCTGACCCACACAGATGCAGTGTTTAGTTTGTGTCTATACTAAACTATCTTGATTTTGCTCGCTTATTCCTCTCAATCTATATCTAATACTCTATGACTCATCTTCACTTAGCCTTTACCAAATCTCCTTTGACAAAAGAGAAGCAGCAGCATATTGGGAACCATCAATAAGCTCAGCAGCAGTGTTCAGAGACAAAGACGACATCTGTTAAGTGAATGCAGGTAATGTTTGCTTTCTTTTACATTACACAAACTAGCAACAGAACTGTGCAATTAAAAGGTCCATGTGCTATCAATCTTTACTCAGAGGGAAACTGTAATGAAAGGAAATCCATGGAGGTAGAGACGGGGCAGAAACATTTGAACTGCTGCTGTATTGATTCAACTGAAAGTATACTTGATTCAAAATGTTAAACAAAGGGCCGCAGAGAAAAGTTTAAAACAAGAAATTGAAATTAAAAAACAGTGACAGAAAAAAATACTAGTATTTGCAACAGAGCTCTGCTATCACATACATCTCTTAAGTGATTAAAATGATTGTATCATTGTTTTTCTTTGTCAGTAACATTTGTAAGAGTAACCTTCTCATTCTGAGGAGCTAAGGAACATCATTGTCTAAAGTAGACCTTTGACTAAATTACCAGAGGAAAAACAAATAAATAACAATAATAAATTTAAATAAAAATACATTTGCATGACTCGTTGGCCCATTTCTACTGCTTTTCTTCTATCTACGCCCTGAACCAATATCTTGGTCAACAACAACTTGATACAGCGCACAAAGTGAAAAAACAAACATGCATGGAACCTGTACCTGTACGTTCCCCCGAAGGGACTGTGAAAAGTCACTTTGCAAACTACCTATTGATTGGTCATTAGTAGCAGAACCTAATGTGTATCTGAAGGTGCCAGTCTAATCTTTAATGTGACATCATGCATGGATTATCTGTTCATTAAAGTGACAGAGGATTGGGCCAGAACCTCTGCAGAGCAGCTCCCACTGGGTCCATCCCTCTTTTCTCTCAGTGTGCCGGGCATGTAAATAGACTTTTGGTAGCCACACACACCCATGACTATTACATGTAATCAGTAAGAATAATTAGAAAGAGGCGACACTCATTAACGGTAACGTTTCAATCTCTTCAATTTCAATCCCCCCCTTTGCTTCGTTCACAGCGTATGCCGGAGATAGAGAAAGAGAGACAGAAAGAAAGAGAGAGGGAACACACGAAGGGCATTTGTTCTTATTAAACAGATTTCAGAGCAGCAATTAACCAGACTCACGACACTATCACCATTCCCAACCAATCAAATGACCACAATTCCAAGCCAATAAAATAATCTTTATATGTGGTTACACAAGAGGGAGTTATTAAGCAGAATGGAAAATAATTACAGAGGATTCTGGGTGATTATGGCCAGGATGTAGTCCAAGCTACTGCGTTCATTAAAGGACCAATCAGCGTCTTCTCAACCATATAAATCAACTATTTCTAATTAAAGTTTGACTTACAAACATGTAGAATGTTTTTAATGAAGTGAAGTATTTCATAGGGGTCTGAATGTTGCACCACTTCAAAGGTATTTTAAGAAGGTCAGTAATTATTAGATTATAATTATTAGATTTAACTGAACTGAATTTCATGAACATACTGTTTGGAGTTTATTTGAAAATGCCATGTTTCCATTCAGTTATGTCATTTCAGCTCCCACAGTTTGAATGGCAGTTATAATATCATGGGAATAAACAACTGATTACAGCCTACTTCCATTGATGCTGCACAATTAAGGCGTCCCACTGAGCTCTTGATTCCAGGACAGTGATAAAAATGTGGTACATGATCACTGCGATAGTCATGACAATGGTGCTCCTGAATGACTATGAACACCACAATGGCTGCTAAGGTTTTCATTTTTGTTGCACAAATAATGCACCTGCATCTGGTTGACATGAGATTTCTCGAAATGTTCTCATGAAAAGAGGAGCAGCTTGAATTCAATTGACTATGTCCATTTTTGCTCTTCCTCTCTTTCTCCTTGTGTGTCCCCCTCTGTTCATTCAGTTTTCAGTTTAACCCCCTGCCCCCCACCCCCCAAGTCTGTCATTTTCTTCATCTGCCTCTTTCCCCTCCCTTCCTTTTAAAGTTAAGTTTTCAGGTGTAAACCAGACACCTTGATAACTGCGGCAGCTGAAATTTCTGTCATTTTCTTCATCCGCCTCTTTCCCCTCCCTTCCTTTTAAAGTTAAGTTTTCAGGTGTAAACCAGACACCTTGATAACTGCGGCAGCTGAAATTGATGTGACATGTTTCAAATTTTCCCCAGTCCTTTAATACAGCACCTCCCCTCCCCATCCCCACCTCTCCTCTCTTTTCAATATCCCGCTCTCCCTCCTTCTCACTCACTTTCTGGGAGGTGAGCAATTCTAAAGCTGGCAAAGTGATTCCATTCTGCGGGGCTAGTTATTAAATTTGTTTGCAAATCTCTGCCCCCCCCCACCGCCCCTCTATCTCATCCTCCTCTCCTCCGTCTCCTCATCCTCCCCTGCTTTTGGCCCTGTGCCACGCTCCTGACTGTCATCAACATTCAGACCAATAAACCTACAATGGCAGTAAGAAATAGAGAGAGGCAGGCCAATGGAAAGACAAAGACAGAGGGAGCTGGCGCCAAGAGAGAGCACAAAAACAGATTATTTCCCAATGAAAATACCCCACAGCGATATTCTAATACGTGAAGCAGTCTTTAATAATCTCTTTTATTGCAGCAATTTGTTACCAAGCCCCTTGTCTGCACCGGGCTGCTGGAAGTGAGGGACAGTGGATGGGGAAAGCAAGCGAATGAGAGAGTTGACTGGTGAAAGTCAGGCACGATAACGCTAATGAAGAAGACTGACTGAACCCAGCACATCCCGTACATCTAATAAGTACACAGCACTATGAATATTTATACTGATGACAGAGCGGAGAGCAGAGAGTACACAGAGTCACAGCCTGCTACACGTGCCACAGGCAAACACTAGAGAAACAGAGAAACAGCCTTTCAAGTCCTCAAAATGATGCAAGCAACCACATTCTGCTTGTTTCACCTGGAACGTTGGCCTCTTCACAGGTTCACAGGTTTTTGCATTTTTGTGTCAGGTTGTTATTATTATCATGATAATTTGAGATGTGATCTATCTAACGTGTGTACAGGCATCAATGGGAACAGTCAGCTCCAAACACAAATCCATGCCAACCTCGCCGCTGATAAAAATATAGTAGGACAGGTGAAAGACTTTTCAGACGCAAAGCAGAGTGGTTCACGGGAGCATCAAGCAAAGTGAAGGATGTCCACCTCGATGCTCCATAGGTTATCACAGACGTAAGGAAAAACCAGGAGCACATTACAGGTGAAAAGGGCAGATTTGCACCATATTCACGCCCCGTGACAGAACAGGACATCTACACTGATGGCTCGTTCAGGGTCCATCGTTGATACCCTGTAGTGGGAAGGGTGTAGACAGTTATTGTTATCATCTGGCAGTCTTGTCTGAGCTTCACTGGAAAAAGCAAGAAGCTGAACAGCTTTTCCTTCCGGCTGAGTGGACCCAGCCATTGGAGGAATGCAAACAGGTCTAGCTGAAACTACACGTGAGGACAAAAGAAATGGGGTCATCGCCACTGTGACTCCTCAGAGTGCTGCCAGCGACCAGTTCAAATACGACAGATGGGTTTGTTAGCTTTGCCCAGAAGGTTAAGTTTTCCTCCCTCTCCAACTGTATGTTTGAAACAAGATTACACCTAAAGCACAGGAAGGATTACCGTGAAGCCTAATGGGAAGATGTGGCACGAGATCAATGGCCAATTCCAGGAGTTTTTAACTTTCCTTAGCATTGACGGGGACTGTTAGGCCTGAGTGCCCTTCCAGGTGATATATTTCGGTTTCTTATGAAACTGTCATTGGACGTATTTGACTACAGTGGGCTTAAAAATGATTTTGTGTCTTCACATTTTGAGTGTTTTGACTCTAAGGAGGAATTTGTGCCAGATGTGATATCTCAAACTGAAAAATAAGGGACATCAGGTGTCACTTTTTATGATGAATGAGGCTTGGGTCTATTTGGAAGAAAAGTTATAAAAGGAGTAGAAGTGGGAGAGATGGAATGTTAGATGAGCTATGCTGTGAGTAATTAAAGGAGCCAGAATATATTGAAGTGGAGAGTCAGTTCATTTCAAAAGCAGGTGCCGACTGAAGTCACCTGAGGTCTGAATACAATTGTATGGTCTTAGGCATCATTTTATCATCTACTTTAAACACCATGCTGGTGTTGAGCTACTTCCATCAATTCAATTACACAGTGCAAACACTAGGTTGAGGACCATAAACAAGACAGGCACAACTTAACTTTGCAGGTGCGGAGACATTTCAGGATGGCACATGATGTGTGGATGCAATTATGCCTTCATTGTTCTTCATGCAGCTGTGCAATCTTATTAGAAGTACAGTGGGACAAAAATGAAGACGGCATATGGTGTATTATATCATTCTGCCCAACTACAGAGGTGCATCACTACACAGAAGTCACATATAGATTCAACGTCCCTGTTCCTCATATTTTTGTAATTTGTGGACCTGCATATGTTCAGCAAGTGGGCTAAAGTCAAGGGCAACCAAGAGAATATGAAGTAAAGAGATTTCAATATGCATACTCCAATTCATGAATAGTGTCAAGTGAAGCCCATTGCAACTTCATCTTCTTCACTTCTTTTGGCATCAAAACTCAAATTTAAACGTTCAATAAAATCAAACCTGCCAGCAAAGTTAACAGTGAGCAAAGATGGGAGAAAACGCAGCTGCATTTAAGTCACACAGTCATTCTGTGTCATCGAAAAGACTGTTTCAGCAGCACATCAGTGTAATTTACCTTCTGTTGTTAAACCTTTCAGTTTTGTTTGTGACCTATTTTTCTTCCTAGCTTACCCCTCACCGTCCTCTCACTTTGCCATCTGTGCTGCCTGAGTGGAGCCACTGATGCCTCTGGACAGAGAGCACGTAAAGCAGAGAGATGGCTCCGGCCTTGAGCCTTCAGGAAAGCGTCGAGCAGTGATTTTTGGTTTCCACCCACCATAAATCAAATATGATTGGTTAACCCGGCCTCTCACTTTCTAACAAACGCATGTGGGGCCTCAGGTCTTCCGTCTCAGTTTTAAAAAAAATGTGACCGATGCCTGATCGAGTTAACCTTTTCTTTGGTGAGTAAACAACAGCAGAAATGTGATTGGAAAACCATGAACTTCTGATGGTTTACAGCAGCTTCTCTTTTAAATATGAAGAAAATTTAGAGACTGTAACGCAGGCTTCCCACTGACAGACACATTAGCAACTAGCGTCTCCGTTTAATTGAAGTGCTGTTTATTCCCATACAACATAAGAGTTGTTTTTGGCAGGCCGTCCTAATGACTGTGTATCCTGGAATCAGCTACATAAAACCGAACAATAATGACTCCATTTTTTTCAGTCCATAAATGAGCGCCTCGTTTGGAAAGTACATCTTTCACTGTAATGATAATAACAGTTCCACATTTAGTGGTGATATTTCTGCACCTAAATGACTCTATAACATTTAATGGTGAGGGGAGAAAGGTGTCAGGGGGAAATGGAGAAATGTTGTGCATCTGTCTGTTAGCGTGGTGTGAGGTCTCAGGTATTTTTCAATAGTGTTATGCAAAACCATAAGTGTGAAATAGCAAATGGTGTGCGTTAGCTACATGTGTAGTACATAAAAACCTTGAGAATTACAGTTAGTCATTTTTTCCTTTTCTGAGGGAAGTTGAAATGAAACGTGAGCCACAGGTACATCAGACTCCAGTCCTGCTGGCAGCCCCTGCCAGGATGAAAAGGAAATTGACAAATAAAAGTAAAAAGGGAGTGTGGGATGAGAGCGGGGTGAAGGAGAAGGTGAGATATATGAGAGAGGTGTGCTAAGCCACTTTTCTCGCCTCAAATCAAAAGTGGAGCGGTTTTCCTATCTGGCTGTTAGAGGTAAGATATGAGGCGAGCTCCGCGCTCTGACAGGGTAATGCACCTGGCTACACACACACACACACACACACACACACACACAGAAAAGTGTGTATTTAGGGACAAAAAAATATGCACATACACCTGCAGCACCATGACACAAAGGCAGTTCCAAAAATTACACACTTACACACACCGGGCAAAGCCAGGGGTGGTGACAGGGTAATATACACAGTGAAGCTACACACTCAAGATAAATAATGTCAACAACCATGTGTTCCATTGTGTGGACTGTTGGAGCCTAAGAGTGTGTTCAATGGACTGCTGCACCTAAACGCAGCATAAGGGCGACTCAGCAAGTGTGTCTGCAACGACTGTGGGTTCATCCATGCGTGAGCGTACAGTACATGTGCACGAGCGTATGACCCAGGCAGGAGGGCTGAGGACCCAAGAGATTTGGCTCATGTAGCGGTTGAAATATCTTGGGTGCAGTTTTGATTCATGTCCCTGATGTTGAGGAGGAAAGGAAAAGTGCTGAGTCGGTGAGAAAAAAGAATAGATGAGGAGGGATGAAAAAGAGGTGGGAGAGGTATGGTCATATCATTCTCCCCTAACTTCATGGCTACGCCACATCGTTCAGACCGGGCTGTATATGCCCCCATAGATCCTCTCCTTCTCCAGCACCTTTCAATGCATCACACCATCATATTGTTTCATTCATATAAAGACAAATTTAAGAGCATCTTTATCTACAAGCATAATCTACTGTGAAGTGCGAAATAAATTCAGCGTCCATTCTGTGTTATAGATGTACTAACAGTAACTAACTCATTCCCCCTGGACTACGGTTACAGACATTAACGATCTCACCAACATCCACAGTCATTCACAATGATTCATCTAAGTACTAAATGTATAAAAAGTGTATACATGCAAATGCAAATGTGAAAGGAGACTTGTACCCAATGACTGAATATAAAAATGGACGACATGACGACACCCCAAAATATAAGTTTGATACTAAAAAATAAATGATGTCTCTCCTTCGAGGTAGTTCTGAGAGGGCAAAGGCTCATGTCTCAATCCTTGGAAACAGCCCGGGACAGTTAGTGGCTTTAACCATGATGGTAAAGTTTTATTTTGCAGACAGACTAAGCGCTGACTCATCACTTCCCAGACTAAGACAAATTTCCAATACTCTCAGACACTGACGCACTGCATGATCAGGTCAGGCAACATCTGGTGATTTGGTGCAGATGTGCTTGGCGCAGCACTTCCTCTGCAGCTCCCTGACACAGTAACAACAAAGCTACTCCATATAAAGTAGAACATTGTCAAAGTAATAACATGAACATTTCTGCACACTGATGATGAGTTCAGGTCATCACTTTGTATTTGTTTTAACTGACACTCTGCCTCATTGTTGAGATGAAAGACATATTTGGAGCTTGCTATTTTCTTCAGTTAGTTATTGAAAAGGTGTAAAGTTACACCAGTTTGTTGGTTCACAGATCTGTGTGAAATATGAACCATTACTTCAGAGAGACAAACACAATGTAAACATTTGAAAAGAGGTACTTGAAAGAGAATACAACTATTTACTCAATGTCAGTGAGGATCCACTGTGTAGAAATGCTTTCAAATGTTTGTTTTTTGGTTGGTTTGCAGGTAAGAGTTCAAAAAGTTCCAAAACTACTGGACAGGGTCCAAATAAGGGATATGGCAGAGGGATGTGTGTCCCTTGTGGAATAATTTAAGATACTAGACAGAAAGATTTAAGGCATTTTCAGGAGACTGACATTTATGAGACTCTGCAATTTGGTGCAAATATAAATAGACATCCGCTTCAAGTGAATTTAAATGAGGCTTCATAAGGGGACTGTGGGTCCTTGGAGGAGGTATGTACTCTACTGATTTGAATGCAAGTATTAAAGTGAAAATATATGTGCACATTTCTAGACTGTGGTGGTTCAGTACTCCTGAAAGAAACAGACTATATTCAACCTTTACAGTGCAAGCCATCTCTTTCGGGCAAGGGATTTAGTTAAGGAATGCAGCAAAAGGTAGATCAAACTACAAACTAACGGAGAGGTTGAACGAGACAGAGACAGAGCCGGAGCGATGGTGGAGGAAGGACGGAGCACGTGAGCGATGTTGTGATGCGAAAAGAATGAAAACGGAGCATACGGATTTAGAGACGTGAATGTGCAGCGTGAGAATCAATACACACGTTCACTGATGACTGGAGACTGGAGGGACAGGGAGGGAGAAAAAGTGAGAGGTGAGAGGATGTAGATTAGATGTGAAGGGTAGAATGAAAGCAAGCAATGTGGAACGAGAGTAAAACAGAGGAGAGAGGAGTCCGATAGCTGGGGAGTGATAAGCAGGCGGTGCAGCCAGGCATGGCTCAGAGGCCAGGAATCGGTAGTAAACATTTAGTGAGGCAGAGATGAAAGTCTGGGGGACTTTTGAACACTAGATTGTCTCCTCTCTCTCTCCTTTTGAGCTGTGCACTGAGCTGTCCTCTGCTTTTTTTAGGGAGTCATCTGCCAAATTGGATCAATAAGTAATTAACACTCCGGGACTTCGCTGGTAAGTTCTCTTCCCTTCCTTCTCTGTTGATCTGTCTCTCCGGGCTGCCCTGTGGACACACAACACCCTCGCTCGCACAACATCAAGTGCACAGCGAGTAAAAGGAGAGGGTGAGCGATTCACCCATGTGCAAATTTACACACATTTTACATCTTGGACCTCTGCTGTGCTCATGGGGGTCGTGAGTGCAGCCGGCATGGCTATCGATCCCTGCTGTCCTGAAAAAAGCTCCCCGTTCCATCCGAATACTCAGGCTCAGGCTCTCACTGTCCCTCAGTGGCGTGCTGTTAGGACAGGCAAGGCAAACAGTGTTTGAGCAGCTAAAAATAAACATAAATGAAAAGCACCGCAGGGCCGATGCATACTGCTCCCATGCTGGATACCCCAATTAGGCAATGCTGACTTTTTAGAATTGACAGTAAAGACACTCACAATCCCACCATTCAGGAAACATTGACTGATAAAGAAGCTGAAGTCTTTAGTTGCAAAAGCTTCCACATTATATGACACATTTTCAGACTTGATTTGATGTTATGATGGAGACATTTGTACAACATGACCATAAATTATTCTGCATCGTACTTTGTTGTATGCAAAGAAACCTTTAAAAATGTTCTTATGTACTGCTCATTCTCTCCGAGTATTCAAAAGCCACAAGGCAGAACGGAAGCATGAGACAAGGCCGACCTTGACCTTACGAGACATCTGTAACTACGAGCAGCCTAAAGAGCTGGTTCTTCTCCAGCATGTCCCCCTGAAAGAGTCACCACACTCTCTGCAAACACAGTGGACAACCAAAGCCCTGCAGTGCCACCTCCATCTCTTTCCTGTTGTTCACTTTTCCCCTCACGGTCAGAGCGACATTTGCCAACTGTTGTTGTCAGTCAGATTCCCTCAGGATCAAAGTGGAGCCAGACACACACGTGCCATCGCCTCGCAAAAACACACCAAGACACTCAAGTCAGGCAGTGGGCTACTGTGGGATACTAGAGGGGGAGACACAGGTAGAGTAATATGCTAATGTGAAGACAAAAGGAAAGGTGAGAGTGAAAGAAAGGGAACGGACGGAATGACAGAGAATGAAAGTAAAGGCAGAAAGACATGGTGAGAGATGAGAGATGACAACAGCCTGGGGCCAAGCTGAGGATTGATGTGTGAGGATTCATTGCAGAGCTCCATCATCAATCCTATTGGCTAATCAGATGTACGGCTGAATTATTGATAAGTGAACCTCATCAATAATTGCAGTAATGCTGCTTTTGGGCCACGGACCATAGAGGAGGAGCTGAATCAGAGCCAGTGGCTTAAAAAGAGCAAAGACTCAGCCATAACACACACTGACACACACAGATAGGAAAAAGAAAGACAAAGGAATATAGAAATGAAACTCCCTGACGTAATTAAATACATGAATGAGTCCATAAATAGTGAAACATGGAAAAGGAAATGTAAAGACTCCAGTGGATACACTGTGAGGCATTCATATCTCTTCATATTGATTCATGTTGAACTCAGATGCCCCCGGTACCTCATCTCTGGCTCTGAAAGTTCTTTACTCTGTAATTTTTACCTTGGCTAGAAAGACCAGTTGTAAAATATATTTGTTTTCCTTTGCATGTCTTTATTTTAATATATACACTATACACAATACACTACAGCGGGAGCTTGACTTTCTTTAAATCGTACTTTTAGTGAATTTATTTTTTACAAAGCACTTGAACAATGAGATGTTGCAACGCAGGAGGATTTGTGGGATTTCTAACATACTCTGATCCCAGAAACTAGGACAACATCCATGTCAAACTCAGACAATGTCGCTCAATAAATCAGAGGGTACTGGTGACCTCCAGCGACGGTTCGGCCTGTCAGGGATTCCACAAAAAAGCAACAAAAATGATGATGGAATTGTCATGACAGCAACAATTGTTTTATGCATTAAAATAAAAAGCATAAAAAAGAAAGTTAGGGTCAGGGTGAACTAAAAAAGCATGGAGCAGTTACATAAATCATGCAATAGATAACGTCAAACAGGCAGAATGCTGTATCACAGAGACAGCGATACAGATACAAGTGAGCAAACTACTGGTTAACAAGCCAACTCCTCATCCAGGAGGAATTTTATGAAGCTGTCTAAATTTCCAACTGCTAAGCAAATATTTTTTAAATTATTTTAGTAATGTGAAACACATTAAAAAATATTAAAGGCACTGCAAAAATGCTTTTTCATCTGGCCTTTGATAAACTGACTTGATAAACAAACTAACCAGAGCTGCAAACTGACAGCAGTGTCTGTCCTATTTATTTCACACAGACACAAATAATGCACCCGTCTGACATGACGCTGAACCTGAACAATATAGCAGCCTCCATGTGTATGTCCACTGTCTTTCAAGCCTGGCCTAATGCACTCCAAATTACAGTCTGGGTGCACAGACATGTTTGATTGATGTTGCTTACCTGATAGTTCAGTAATGCAACCAGTAATAGCAGTTCTTGCTGTAAGTGGTAAAGTAGTTTTTTTTCTCTCAAACCACGGCTATATGTGGTAGTTTGGATCGAGTCCGATCCAGAGCTGTGCAAAACATTTCAACAGAACAATACGCAGTAACAATAAGAGTGTTACTTTTCTCTCTTCTGCAGTGAATGTATTAAAGTGATTCCAAAGGATGTTCGGTGGGAAACGGGATCCGTGCTTTGAGAAATTGCTGGAACATTAATAATTGAAATGTTTGTTAATAAAACAAAAAAATGTTTTTTGTACTTTCTATTTAATGTATTTTACTTCATTTAATTATCTTGCATGACTGAATACTGTCATCACTCCAGCACTGCTGTTTAGGTCTTGACTTATTTTATATTACTTTTGCATTCCCCACATTTATAGGGGACTTCACTGTGGATATAGTTTTTGAAATACTCACATTGTATACTGCTCATGATGGATGGATGGATAGATAGATAGGTACTTTTTTCATCCCAAACTGGGAAAATGGGAGTACATTGTCAAGAACCGTTAGTTGTAGCATAATCATTTCGACATCTTCCCTTTAAAAAGTGCCACTTTAACTAAACACTATGGGTTAACACCCTTTTTCATTCTTCTTATTTTATTTATTAGCCTTTTCTCTTCTTCCACTGATTCTTGCAGCGTTCTTCTTCCTGGCTGAAATACTGTGTTGAAAAAGGTCCACTGTGTTCAAAACACTGCAGGGCAAACACTAATGAGGACTCACACACATTACTCCAGCATGGGCCTCCCTACACTGGTATTCACTTCATGCCAAAGTGCCCTTATTTTTGTTTTAACTAATGCGTGGTCTTAGTGCACTTAATGAACCTTATGACCCGTTAGATTTCTTCATGTGCTTTAAGGTCTCCGCAGGCGAGCAACCTCATTATACGGAGAACTATCAGGATTTGGTGAGCGCAGGACCCAAATGCAGGAGTGAGGTGGATTCAATCATAGAAAGCAGAATTAATTGAAATAGATGAAACAAACTTAGAGCCACACAAAGCATGAAACAAACTCAAACTGTAAAGACAAAGAAGGCAGGATCAGGGTTTCAAGCAGGGACAGGGAGAAATCAGACGTCGCAACCAAGACAGAACATGGGAGTTGACTTAAATCCAAATGGCAAACTAGTATTAGGTGGCACAGGAAAAGCAAGTGGAAAATATTAAGTTGGGACAAACACAAGGCTGGTAAGAAACTGAGAAACTGAGCGATATAAGGATAAAAACAAACAAAAAATAAATCAGGAAAAGGAACTCAGAATAGAACAACCACACACAAAGCCCAGGGTCATGACAAGAACATTCTGAGTCTAGAGGAGAAACACAGAATCTGAACACACACACACGGTAGGTATCCCTGTTTTATAGAATAGAACATTTTTTATATTTTTGCAAACCAGTAGAGTAAAATAGCTCTACTCTTGGTTACCCCATTGTTAAGATGAGTGCAGTGCAGCATGATAAATCTTTCCACCATCAGTGGTCTGCTAAAACATCCATTAAGTTTTACCTACCTCACCATGGAGGCGGGATTGGGTAAATACTCGGTACTCATAGTTGTTATTAGTACCATGTTTATTTCCTTTTAGTTTCTTTTGTTCTCCTGTCACAGAATTGGATGACACACAAGACCAATTAAAGTCCTTGTGTGACCCAGAAAAATAACATCTCAGTTCCTTTGTCTTTAGGTATATTAGAAAGAAAAAAAAAAAAAAAACACATGCCATTATCAGAATTTTGTCATTGGCTTGATGCTGAGGGTTTTTGTAACATCCTCAGAGCCAAATGCTGTTACCTTGGGAATAAGCACCCATCTGCTGTTAGACACTCAATGTGTTGTGGTCTTTTGTCTAAGACTTAAAACATATGATGCCTAAATCTCCGCCCCTGCTGCCCTGGAGTGCGGACAAAGTACAATGGCACATTTGCTGGTGGACATTTCACAAACTAGTTGTTTGCTTATTTGGGTTGGATTTCACTTTTTCATCTTGACTAATTGTTGTATCCCCTAGCCACAGCAAGGGATGTGGAAAAAATATACCCAATATGTTCCCGACTATAAATCCCTATGATGAAGCCTAGAAGCATACCATTAATCCTAAATAATGTGCAATGATTGCCAAAAGTACAAACACTGTTTTAAAACTTGTTTTCCCCAGATGGCCAATCTGAAAAAATGGAAGGAGGTAAGTGCTAACGTGTGCTTCACGATGGCTACGTCATGCATCAAGGGCCCACTGGCATTACAAACTTATGTCATTTTGGCACAATGATGAAAAAAGCTTCTTCAGGCTAAGGTTCGGCTCATGGGTGACACTTCTTCAGCTCTCTTATTTCAGAATATGTCCAAAGATTTAGATTGCTGTAAGTAACTACACATGATCAGGAGAGAAAACAAAACCATAAATACAATCAGTCCAAGCCATCAGCTTGGGTAGTGCTTTTGCTTAATTTGTCGAGCCTAAGAAGCGATCTGCACACTGTTCTCCAGAGTGAAGAGGAACTTATGTCGCCTGTAACATCAAATGAATACTAATTCCAACAGCAGCCTGCCAGTGCTACTTCTGATGGAGATAAGGCAGCTGCACAGTCACAGCAACAAATACTAACAAGCACTCTCATAATTAGGACACATTCACGTTAGATGACAGAGCGGGACAGACTTATTCTTAAAGGGACAATAATCCATATTTTGAGTTGCAGAGAATTTGCACACACACACACACACACACGTCCACACGCTGCCCTCCATGTGCAGTTTACAACCGTGTCAGTGCTGGATGGATTTCCTGGCTCTGGGATTTGGGTGGATCTGAGAACTGGACACACAGTGAGAGTGAGAGTGTTGCAATCTGAAGGTCAAAGAGATGAAAAGTGGAATAAATGCATTTTGACAGAATATGAAATACTAATATATGTATACAAAATATACGTATGCATTGTATTTCCATAAAACAGCACCTTTTGCTAACGCCTGACATATTCTTCCCGAGGCAAAGCATACGAAACCATGCTTCCCCAGGAAAGAGCAGTTCAACCTCCAAATACTGAGACTGTGAGGTTGATTGACTTTCTTTCTTTGCAGTATTTACTTTTCTTGTGTGAGTTCCATGACTTCAGCTTAACTCTCTGACCCCAAACTCAAACCTCTGTATCCCAGTCTTCTGAATCTTCTATCCATCGGCTGCTTTCTCTTTCTCTCTCTCTCCCTTGCCCCCCTCTCCTTCCCTCGTCTCCTACTCTTTGGAAGTTGAAATGAATCTAAATTAATGAATATCATTACAGCCTCTTAAATAGCTGCACTGTATTACTAACCCTTCTCGGCTTTATCTCCCTCCGCACATGGGTCCCTGACAACCGACCCTTTCTGGGAGATGCAGATAGAAAGGGCTAACTACTGTTTTACTCTTTTTTCCCCTCCGAATGGAAGAAAATGCTCACTCTGTCTTTCAGCAGGGGAGCCAGGCATGCCATAATGAGTTTTGTGCTTAACGATGGCAGTCTAATGCCAGCCGACATGTTTTTACTGCTGATATCAGTGTCCTACAGTCTGTTCACTCTGAGGCAACACGAGCCACCCAGTGAATACTGTTTTACGTTGTTTTAGAATGGGCTTGATATTGTATGGTTTTTGTTCCCTGTTACCCCTGTGGTGATGGTTAAATTAGGAATGAAGTGTCTTTTCATTGAAGATTTATTTGCCACTTGTTTTCGAGCAGTGTTAACATTAGCAAATTGCCTCACGTAACTGAATTCCTTTAATTGATTCAAACTGACATTAATTACATGGGGCCATAAGTAATATTCACTGATGGTTTAAAGTGCAATTCAACAAGTGCTGGGAATTAAAAACAAAAACATTGAAATATATGTTTTTAGGAGGGATCAAGGTCCACCCTTTAACTGAAGTTCAGACATTTTTCCCCTGAGTGCTGACGAGCTGTGACCTTCTTGAGGTTTCCAATCTGTCCGACAGAGACCGGGCTCCTGCCATCACTGGCTTGGGGCTTTTAAATGGCTCTCCTGAGTATATCAGACCAACAAAATCAATAGCACTGTTTAAACTCTTTTACCTGAAGTTTATTTGGTCTATGCTGATTTCAGGAGCCATCTTTCATTCAGCTGGTTTTACTACAATATTGGCTTTAATGTTTTGTTTCTGAATGGAAAATGATTGAGGGGAGGGGGGGGGCATCTTTGTCTTGGGGTAAACCTGCATTCTACTACATGCCTACTGTACTGCAGCAACACAAGAAAAAGGATCAATTGCATTGATTAAAAGAAACTGTAGCATAATTATTATTGATTAGATTTCAAATTGTATCAGAAACAGTTCGTATTGGTACACAAAAAACTGAGACAGGCGGCGTTCCCTGTCGGCGTGACAGAGAAACAAACAGCTAGTTACCCATGATATGGATTTCCTCACTGGGATTTCAGCGGGTGAAAGACGGGCATGTTGGGAAATTGGACTGAAAATCAACACTTTATTATTCATGTCTTTCCAGTCCCATGGTGTCCCTGCTAACAAGTTGTAGGTGCAAGACTGCAACATAACATCAAATGTGTGTGTGTGTGTGTCGAAAACCCCATCTTCCCAAAATCATTAATTCATGCCTTTCAATTTAAATCTAAATATTTTATTTCCCAAAAAATGGCTCTTATTTTCTGGCTTTTTAAAACGTCAACATGTACCTCTTTAACCTTGGTTTATCCGCAGTGAATATGATGACATAGTTGGCCATATACCCTATAGGTAGTATAAGACATGCCTTAGAATTAAATACAGAAATTAGTATGCAATACGACTATGACTAGTCCTAATAACCTCATATTAAGACACAGAATAGATAATGTCAGATTTATGTCTGAAATGATCATATAATGTAATCCCTGATTGAAATCTCAAGCTTGAACTTTACATCACACCATGCTGTTTTGCAAAAATGCACGAACAGAGTGTGTGCATCGGCGTGTCTTTTTTCGTCCTCGCTCCCGATCAATGGCCCCCGCCTGTGCTTGCGGCTGTCTTGTAATTACACCACTGTCTGCGACGTCTGAGTGTTTAAAAGATCAAACGCTGTCTCAATCCTCTCACAAGGCACAGATCTAAGTGGAGTCAATTGTTGCTATGAAATGTCACCTGTGTGTTGAAGCCACACAACCACCCCCCCGTCTCGCTTTTGTGTGAAGCAAGTAAAATGTCACCGGCTCTCAGAGATGATATTGAGCAGAGGACAGTGGGGGGGTTAGGGTTGAGGAGGTGAGACGAGCGTGGAAAACAAGTAAAGAAGAAAGGATGGAAGAAAGAGAAGACCAGAGAGTGAGGTAGTACAGAAAGAAACCTTTGTACAGTAAATGTTGTTGTACAAGAATTCTGTCAGCCAAGGTTCAAGCTGTTCTTGTAATGCAAAGCAAATGGAGATCAGAGGTACCTGATGAACACTTTATCATTAATAATATAGTATGGCCATAAAGATGTAAAAAAAACAAGGTGTTTGCATGCTGATGGCCAACGTGGTGTCATCCTGGGTTTATCAGTTCATCTGGTGAATACAGCGTGTGTTCTCATTACATCAGAGGGTCCGTGTTATTTCCAGATCTCCTCTCTGTTTTTGGCAGCCGGTCGAGTTCACGTCAGTTGGTCTATTTTTCCACCGCTGCTTTATTCACTTCTCCACACACATCCTTTCTTATCTATCGGGTTCCTGTTATTTTCTGCACTCCTTTCCTGTTCTTTCTTCAGTCAATAATAAGTGGTGCAGAAATGTGGTTAGTGGCATGAGGCTGGATGTAATTCAATAACGGGAGAACACCCACACACACTGCGCGCACATGCACACGCACACATGCACAAACACACACACACACACACACACACACACACACAGACTTTTGTCTTTTAGGCTGCACTTGTATATTCCACGACACACCTGTGACTAAGGTCCCAGAGGCAGTTTAGTTGCATTATACCGGCAAGTGCCAGGATGTTTGAGTGTTTTTTTCCCTGTGGTCCACACCAGCTGCAAACTTCTATCATTTTCCTGAAATATTAAGCAGCGGGCTACAGATAATTATTAAATCACAAAAGTGCTTTGACTTAACTTAATGTGAAAATTGGGTTAACAATTATTTTCAGGAAATAAACCGAGCCCATGCGTACAGTACGTACAGTGGACTCTCAAAGTCTGACATCACTTTCCCTGGACTTTAAGATCCAAATGTATTTTTGTGGCATTGTTAGAAAATAAACTCACCTGGAGAATGTGAGGCTTATTTTAATCAAAATGCAAAACAATTCTTACCACTAAAAGGCAATACAAACTATGTAACTAACTAAAGTGCAGCAGCAAGCGTTTCCACTCGGGAATTATATCCACAGGCTAGCAAGCAGGCTAACAAGGAACTCTGGTACATGATTGAATCCACAGAGCCCAGAAGCTTGGTCATTCATTTTGGGCAGGCGCGGACACAAACACCTAAACATCACTTCCACTTCTTTAACGTCGTATTTTCTGTTGCCAAGTAACCGTTTGACTTGAAGCAACCGCGGAGATCGCTGGGAGAACACCATCAAGCAGCCAGGCAAGAAATAAGACACTGATAGCACCCAACAATATGACGATATGAACACATGAATACATGGATGCAGGCTTCCTACAATGTCATTCCATTACAGCTGAGGGTTATAGAAAATAAACACGTACAAAAAAAAAAAAAAAAAAAAAAGTTCAGCGTTTCTCAAGAATCAGTGAAACGGAAACAGATTTTGGATCCATGACTGGAACTTCTGTGTTCGCCTTGATACATATGTAGTTATATCCTTGATGTTGATATTGAAAAAACTAAAAAAAAAGCCACTGGACTTTGATTGGACATATTTCTTGTTCTTCAGCATGGTCACGGACGACTCCTGAACACCTGTCGAAACCTCAAATCAGACTCCAACCCTCAAAGGGCTCTGCGTTGCTGGGAGACACAGACACAGAGGCGCGAGTTATATGGGGGACAACTGAGGAGCAATGAGATGAGATGGGAGCAAGCTGTTCAGCTAAAACGCAGGATTGTTTTCCTGGACAGTCATTCATCACTCCAGATTATCTGCTGTGGTCTGTGTACAGAGCACATCTGCTCAGCTGACTATTTATAGAGAACCACGTGTGATGGAACAGCCTCACACACACACACACACGAGCAGGCCGGCCAAGCCTCCGATCAGTGATTACACCGTATTGTTTTGGAAAGGTGGTTTGTAAAATGATGGCCAGCTGTTGTAACGGTGTAACAGAGCCATGTTCCCTGTAGAGCGCCTCTGTATAATCATGGAAGTTGTCCATGAGGATTTTATTAATGGCTGGAGCATCTGGGGCTATTTTTTTATGTAAACCTGCCTCCTGTTTCCAAGTACCACTTTCGCAGTTTTGCTCTGCAGTATTTACTACGCGCGTCGGCTCGTTCATTTTTTAAAGCGTGCTGACATGTCTCATGGTTTGATTTCCTACCCTCCTGGCAGCCAAAGGTGAGACGGCCACTTGTGATTCATGCTGGCCGTTTTCAGTTTACTGTTATGTATGATAGGGATGATCAGATATTACAACCAGCCGGGTAGGAAGTCCATTTATATTGGAGGATTCTGGAGCTCACAAACTGTATCCCATGCCAATGTCCAGTGCCAGGGAGCAGCGAGCCCAGTGCGTGGCCAGGTGGAAAGCAACACAGCAGAAAACACGGGGGGATGCAGCGGCCCCAGTGCTCCGCGTGGGTTAATTAACACTGCGTTTGGGCCAAATGTGTTCTGGCTACAGACGGGATGCAAAGTTCATACTGATGAATAAGAGTCATACTGGTGCGGTGTTCTTCGCTGAGCTGTAGTATTGGTGGGGGGGACAGACGCATCAAATTACCTCTTAAAACTACTTGAACATCATCAAGGAGGAGGCAGGATTTGGCCTCTGTCTCCTGTCATGACTTCACACAGTCCACTGCCCAGTGCGCTGTACATTTGATGAGGTGCCTGTCTTTGCATTAACACATTTTTCTCAAACGCCCTCCGCCTGCCTTTCTCACACACGCGGTCATGTAGCGCATGAGGCTCTTTTTCATCAGGATCATGGAGCTGCACTTGTTCTCACTGTAGCTCAACTTCGCTGTAGGTGACACGCAGAGAGGGGATGTGTGACAGAGCGAAGGAGAGAGGAGGCTGGAGAGATGAGGGACGTAAGACAAGGCGAGAGGACGCCGGGATGAGAGAGAGGAAAGTCGAAGTAGCAAGTGTGAAAGAAAGAAACGCAGAGGGCCAGAGGGAGAGGGTAAGCGGGAAACCCAATCTGTGAGCTGATGGGGCTCCTCAGCACAGCGGCAAAATCAATTTGACTGGTGCTGCCGCTGCCCCTGCGCTGAATGAGAGGCAGGGATGACAGAGCGAGGGAGGAGGGAGGAGAGCAGGATGCCTGGACGAGGATGAGGCTGGGGAGTCAGGAGGAGTGTGGCAGTGGGGAAAAAAAAGAAAGAGGGGAAAGCAGAAGGTGAAGAAGAGGGAAAGGTCAGGGTGGGGACAGCGAGCGGTGAGAATGCATAAAACACATGGCACTCAACTGTTGAATGTTTACTTGCAGATGTGAATGGAGGGCAACTTTGAGATGTGAAGTCACTAAAACCAAGGAAGAGGAAAATACGCCCTTCATTGTGCAGCGTGGAGCTACTGTACTTCTGACTGAACTCTCTGCTGATGGAGGCAGAGCTGCAATACTTTTGTTTTGCGCCACCTCATCAGCAGTGAATGCAGCCACGAGGAAACTAAATACAGTTGCTGACCATCGTTTCACTTTTTTTTTTTTTCTACCTTTAAACACAATAGATTTACTGAAGTAGCATTTCAGCCTAATTGGCTGCATTGCTAATTAGCTAATTGCCAAGAGAGAGAGGGACAATGATGACCCTCGTTTTGCTATCAACAGATAACAGCGTGGCTGGCGTGCAGCCATTCTCCACCCCCCCCCCCCCCCCACCACAACACCCCCCCCCCCCCCTTTGGCCTTGCTCGAACAGCAGTGTGATCAATATGACGTTTTAATACTGAAGTCAAAGGGATGTTTCCACAGGTCTGGGAGACGCTCTGCTAATGTAGTAGGCTTGCAGGCCAATGTGTGTGTGTGTGTGTGTGTGTGTGTGTGTGTCCTGAGCTCTATTACACTCGGGAAAGACGTTAACATTTTAAGTGGAACTTTAAAATCCGTGTGACATTCAGAAAAGATGAGGTGATAAGAAAATACTTCATACATCATTCTAAGGGAAAGCTAGTGTCAGAACAGGCCCAGGGGTTTGAAACACTGTCACACAGGCAACGCTGGTGGAGGAAATCCTGTCTGAGGACATGAAATACAGAGCTGGAATCTTCTGGAATAATGAACTGCTGTGCCAACCTCGCCCTGTATTTCTACAGAGCAGCAACAACCGGGAGGAACCACAGACTTGCTCAAATTGCTTTCTTTCTTGCTTCCTATTTCTTTTACAGTGTTTTTTTTTTTTTTTTGTCCAACCTCTCCTCTCCCGTCTCGCTCTGTATCTCTTGAGGTGAATACAGATTTCCGCTGAAAAATGGATCAGAGCACCAGATTGGGATCAGCTACTTAATGTAACAGGGAAAAGAATAATAAGATAAGGTGGGGGGAGGTGGCACTGTTAAGGATCTCAGCAAACTAACGAAGAGGACTTCCTGTTGTTTATTATCAGCGATATGTAATCAACTATCAACCATTTCAGTGAAAGCCACAACAGAGGAAGTTCTGTGTCTATGCTGCCTTTGTTTTACAAAATCCACAGAGTATAAAAGTAAAGACACAGGTTCCCAGAGGGGTCATGGTGAGAACTTTTACTACCTCGCTATAGTTTCCAATGCTTTTCCTTTTCTATTTGTTCTCAGCGTTTCATTGTTCTGTCTGAACCCATTCAAGAGAGAAAAGTAACCTGATCATGGCTTGATTGACCCTGAGTTGAATATTATTTTGCTAAATGTCCAGTTTAGCCTGTTGACTCCACAAAGCTTTGGTCGGTACCCATTCTTTGGTCGGTACCCATTCTGATTTTCTGTCCCAGGCCGGCTGCATGGATATAGATATTAGATAACTGCACACGTGCAAACTGTATTGGATGGGAGCACAGAGGCAATCCTCTGTACTATAAGAGGTGAATTTAACTATTCATTACATTTTATTTATTAATGTAATAGATTTGTTAAAATAAACCAAGTATCTGTTTGATGTTGACTACACAGCACTCATTTAAATTGTGTGTGTGTTCCTTCACTCTATCCTTACTGTATCATGACAGCTCCTAGCTCCAGAATGGAACTCCTTATTTTCCCCCTGCTGCTGTCAGCCTCAGCCAAGAGGCTGCTATTTTTAAAAAAGGAGTGGGTGATTGTGTGAGCTAATGAACGACCACAGGCACGCACGCACGCACACACACACACACACACACACAGACTGATGCAAGCAAAAATGTATTTGCATAAAAACAGAGCTATATGTTCACCCAAAGTCAGTCATGCAACAACAGGCACGTTTGCAAAAAGCACCTTTGACATTCATACTCACAAACCTTTATGCAACAAAGAACCACCACCCACCCACCCACACACACACACACACAGCATCTCTCTGTATGTTCTATTTCAGGTTCTCCTCTCGGATTGAATAACGAATCCCCTTTTATTTAAAGATGGCTTTGAACCATTTGACACCGGCGCACAGCTAGAAATCATCCCTGATCCCATGTAGCTGAAGATATTACACATCTGTTCCTGCACATTAAGGAGCGTGGAGGCCGACAGGGAGACAAGAGAGGCAGAGACGGGGTGAGAGACCGCAGAGCTTTCAGTTTAACTCCTACATCCCTTCTCTTTCAAGTGATCTCCTTGTCTTTCTTTCGTCTTCATCTTCGACCTCTCATATTGGTCCCTCCACTCCCCCTGATTTCTCATCCCTGTTTTCTCCTGATTGTCCTCTCTCTCTCGTGGTAAAAGGTGACACAGAACTCTTCTCTGGCAGGTTTCATTCTACGCTCATGGTTCTTTATTCCTCTTTCGTCTGCCTCATGCAGTTCTCCTTGTGTTCTCCTCGCTCCCTGCGGTAGATATTGCAGATATGGATTGTCTGTTGGGAGAGCGTTGTAGCCTAATTAGAGTCTCCCACTGACATTGCCTAACGTATGGCTATTGAGCAGTGGGGTCAAATGCATTAGTTATTGTGTTGCTGGAAGCCTTATTTATAAACCAGCTCTAAATGCAGAGCAATTAGGCAGATTAAGGCCGGCCAGTGTTCACTAGAGCTAATGACTACCTCAGGGTGGCAGAATGAAGGGGGTGTGTTCTGAGTAAACTGTCTCCAAATGATTAATCTCAAATGCAGACTCTTAAAGGTCAGTGTCGTATGAAGATTAAACACTGAAAAAAACGTAATCTGGAAATATGATTATTTTTCTTTTTTTAAAAATGCTAAATAGTTGCCGTCATATTAACTTTCCCAACCAAGCTTGTAGGGACATACGCATGTGAAGGGGACACAGTGAGTATATGCCAACACACTTAAACAGAAAATACACATACATGGTAAAAAAAAAAACTGCGATGCAGACACTTGCATCAAATTTCTTGCCACCTTCTGACTAAACTCCAGTACAGTGGAGATAGCTATATTTGTCTGGCCAAAATTCATTCCTATAAACGATTAAAGAATAAGGATAAAGGGAAAGGTTACAGTGCCACACATACACAGTGACTCCACTACACTCTCTTTCTTTCTCTGTCTCACTGACACACACAAACCATGTCGTTGGGACTCCAAATGGGTAAAACCAACAGACTGTAAACTTAGGCATGTATGGAGAGCCAGAGAAGATGGCAGCGCGCTCGGTTTGGCTGGATGCTGTTGGCGCTGTCCTCAGCATGAATGATAGAGACGCAAATTACTGACAGAGGCAGCAAAACTGTATAAAACAACTTTTTCACCGTACAAACATTTATGAAAAGACCCAAAATGAACACTGTAAGTGGACTGGTTTTGTGCATGACTGGGTGTCCTGGGCGCGGTGGCGCTGTGCTCAGGCTGCGTGCCTTCTGGCCTGGCATTGGAGCTGTCCATGGTCCCTGGGTGTGTGTATTGGGTTGGGTGTGTTTTGACAGATTTTGACTACTAAATTCAGCTGAAAGTGGATGGAAACAAAATAGCATTTTCCAAAAAATGAGGAAATCACCACCTTGTAAAAACAGATATTGGCTCTACGTTCGCTATGACCGCTTGTAAAACACTATTAGAGCACGCTGCATCATGAGTGAAGAGGCAGAGCCAGTCGATGGCGGTCATGCACCTTGACGAGGGTTTCCACCGGCCAATAAACTGAACAGAAGAAGGTGACAGCACCGCTGTAACATGACGCTGAATCCAACAGATGTGCAATGAAAGTAACATAGATCCACCACATTAGCACAATGATAAGACTCAAACTGTAATAAAGGGCATACGACATTGAGACTGTGTGGGTCACCCTTTAGATGTATTGTGCGTCGGTGCGCTGCCTCGGTATCTACCTGCCTGTCTCCCTGCTGCAGTGACATTGAAACACGCCGTTTATCCCTTGATCACCGCCGGCTTCATTTGTCTCAATTAGCGCTGACGGCTTTTGCTTTTCTCATGTCCACCTCAATTAGCTGGATTCACAACGTTGCACATGCGTCTGTGTCAAAGTTAGCGTGTGCATGTGCGCATACTGGCATGATAGTGCAAGGCGAGAACACTGAGGGGAAGAGATAGTTGTCTCAGACTCACTGATAGCAACAGAAACACTGACACATAAGGCGAATTAGACACAAAATGCAGAGAATAATCCACCTGAGGCTGAAACTGTTTTCTCACTACCACTGTCTTTATCCATATATGAGTGGGGACATTGGTTTAATTGCAGTAAAGGGAGAGGAGAAAAGAAAGAAATGTGGTTAACAGCTTCCCCTGTGTCATGATAGGCAACACTAGCGGCTGAATCCTACTTAAACACACCATATGCTCTCTGATCAACAGCATCCAGTTTTCACACCTCTCACAATATGCTCTTCGCTGGGTGAGATGCTCTTTTTAAGGTGTTACTCCCAAGTGTGACTGATCCAATTTGCTGTAAATATCAAAAGACATCTTTTTTTTCCACTCTTTACACATTTTTAAAGTTGATATAAAAATGTAATGGTGGCTGCTGTTGTCGTTTGTCACAAACTGGTCATATGTGTGAGACAAAGAGCTGACACAAACGCCAACTTAAGGACAAGGGTGGATGAAGAAGGGGGAGCTACTCAAGTTGTAAATAAAAATGTTTTTTTTTTACATGACTGAAGATTGAATTTATATTAAGGCAAACATAATAAAACAAGGTGGACCCCAGAGGAGAGGGGCAGACGACTACCAGCTCATGCAGTACAGGCACACACACACACACACAGTCTCTGCCCTCAGTCTGCGAGGAGAACCTATCGTGAACCTCAGCTCTCATGGAAACGCTAAAGGTTTAAGTAAGTCCATGTGCACGTGAGAGCGCAAATGCCCAGAAAGACCTCATGTCAATCCATTCAGAAAACAATACAAACATCTAACATATGAATAATAATTGCAGGAAAATGTGCTGTGAGAACATTTGTCCTGTTCAATTTCCTGCTGCGTTCTTCACATGCGAGGGAGCACGAGCCTTAAAACAGCTCCTTGTTATTTTCTCGTCATGTATAACCGTAAGCACAATGGTCAGGAAGAAACTTTAACGTCAAACACAAACATGTCATTCTTATCCGACGTCTCTATTTCCACGTGAGTGGTTTTCACCCGTGCTGTTAAACAACTTCTCTGTCAGCCGCAGTTTACACTGGAGGCATTAAGTGTTCCCCTTCCTGTGGGAGCGGTGGAAAGACAAACATCAAAGCAGTGCGGCAGGACGCACCTTGGGGAGCCGAGGGGAGGGATTTTCCTTTAAGCAGCAGGAGCCGAGCAGTATTCCTGCAGGCACCACAGTGATCGATTGTGAGGCTGCAGGCTAACACCATGCAGGATGCAGACCCAGGACTCGAGGTTCTGTTTGGTTCAATTATTATATTCATTGAATCGTCATTGTGTTGAAAACAGGGAGAGAACCATGATATATAACACATGCACTGTTGTTGTGTCATGTCATCGGTCGCTGTCCTCCGGCTGTTTTGCTACTCTCTGTCTCTTTCCCTCCCCTCTCAAGTCATGGGGAGGCAGTGTTCCCTTTTGTTATGTTGGCCCTCCTCCTGGATTTGCTCCCATGATGTTACCATGGAAACTACAAGATACTACATCACCAACGAGCAAAAGTTTCTCAGAGTGCTTGACGGTGTGTGTGTGTTTATTTCACATTTTCTGACACTAAGCTGGGTAAATAGAGGAGTGCCCCTCACCAAAACATACACATGGATGCGCACACACACACACACACCTTCTTACTTCAGAATCAGAGGCTGAGAAACAGATCAAGAAACAGCAGAAAAGAGATTATTTAGAAGAGGGGTAACAGGATGAGACAGGACTATCCTAGATCTGGAATCAGTTACCATGGTAACAAAGGAAATGTACTAGGTGTATTTAACAAAGCGTAGCATCATCATGCTATGTCAGAGCGTATGGCAGGGCGACCTCAGATGCACCGTCGTCAGCACAAACACTCACAGACTTACAGAAAAACGTCCAGTGGACAACGAGTTTACTCCTTAAATGGAAATGTTGCAAGCAGCTATCAGTAAGATGAAGTAAAAAAGGAGCAGGAAAGGGTGGTGAAGAAAAAAACATAGAAACTGGATTGTAGAATTTCCTCTTCCCCTTTTATTGCAGAAGAAATTGACTTTGGGCAGAGGTGACTTTATAACAACCTCTGAGTTCCATGTCATTTCATTTAAGAGCTACAAGTCTAAGTCAAGGTATTTTCACTAAATGAACACTGCTGTTAGATTTGTGTTACACAAAATGCCTTCACTGCACATGACACTGTGACTCGGTGACTCAAAATTCAGATTTCAGGCCAGATCAGTGAGGCACTGCGACTTTCAGTGCAATGGAGCATGGGATTGTTGTTCTGGGCTCTCTCTGCCTTGTGCCGGGTCAGTGACACGGAGTGGGTGATGATTGTGAAAGAGATGGGCCGAGAGATACACACATACTTGTCTGCCACCCAAACCATTATGATTGTGTTGATTTAATATCCTCTGTCGCCAAAAACCAAGACTAGAGCTGTCCAACGTCTTGGACATAGCAGCTCTGACGTCGCTCAAAGCTTTGTGTGAAGAGATGCTTTGAAGCCTGCAGTCGGGTTTAGTGCTCACCGCCCTCTTGGCAGTTGTTAAAAGCCAGAAAATCTGAATTTGGCCAGTGCGGTGGAGCCCGAAGGGAGCCGGGGTTGGGTCGGGTGAGCAGCGGCTTGTCTTGCAGAGTCTGATAGCCTGAGTATACCAAGGCAGACACACTTTCCTCAAGGCCTAATATCGTTTTTGATGCAACCCTTTAGAACATTCCTACCATGACCTAATTTTGAAGGTGAACTGGTTACTGAAGGACAAGTTAGCAGACACAGATCCTGCTTCAGTTTGAGTTCAGATCTAGACAAAAGAAAGGATCGGTTCCCATTTCCACAATATCTGAATGTCCACGTATAAAAGCTTCAAAGCCAAGGTGGAGAAGAATCAATTTGATCCAACTGAGGAGTCCTGCATTCTGGGGTTCAACGATAGATAGACCAAGACGTTTATCATCAAAACAGAAAAAGAGCAACTGTGAGACGGACTCCATGTAACGGAAAGCTCAGACAACCAAAATGTGCCGGGTGCAAAACTGTGACTACTGAGTCAACCAATCTAACTTCACATGGAATGAGGTTCAAGGTGTTTCCAATATGGCCAGGGAGGGAGTTCATTGTGGCTTAGCATCTCACAGGAGAAAAGGGGGATAGAGTAAGTAATATATGCGTCTACAGCCATCATGTCACTCCCACTGAAGGCCATTTTGCAAAGGAAAAAAAGCAATATATGAAATTTGCAATTAAAAAGTTAATACAAGAAAAAGATATAAGGTGATGGAGAAAGTAGATGATGCAGAAAAGGGTAAATTATGTTTTTGCCCTTGAGGCTGATGCGTTGATTTTTTGAATATCTTAATTTAGACAAAGCAATCGAATATAAGAAAGGAGAGGAAGTGCATAAAAGGGTACTGCAATATGAATCAATTCTAAAGAGAGCCACTGAAGAGTTGTAGCAACAGTAGAAGATACAAATACAATAATACTACACCGAACTGGCTCCTAAATGCAAAGCTGTTGGGTGACAGCTTTAAACTTGGTGAGTATACACAAACAGACAAGAATGGATTTTAATGCTCAACACTGCTTTATAAGGAACTAAAGATGATCAGTGTTTCCTTTTGATTGTTGGAAATGTGCTGAAGCTGGGGCCTTGTTGCCCAAAGCAGGGTTACTGATGATGTCTGGCAGCTTCAAGGAAACTTTCACCTCCTGCGTCCTCCTCAACTACCTGATTTGGTTGTGATGCCTGTCTGAATAAAGTGGCGGCTAATTTGTTTTGCTCAAAAGCCCTCATTTCAAATGCTGGCTGTGAGGATCATTAACCGACGTGCAAAACATAATAGTACCTCTTAGAAGGAAGGATAAGAGAAGCTGAATCTTTCCATTACTAACACGATTAAATAAGTTCAGTCCAGAGTGACGCCCTCAATCCGGACCCTTCCCTTCCAGGTCAGGCTGTTTTTTCATTTGTAATTATCCTCGCTGATAAATTCACCCTAAAACAGACAAACACAAGCACGGCACAGATATACACTTTCAAAACCCCCCCGCGATCCAAACCCAAAATAGGCTGCGGTTGTAAAAATTATAAATGGCAATAACCCGACGCTTGCACACATTAAAGTTCCTTATTTATTTATTTTTACAAACACAATCTAAACTCCGTGCAACTTTCTCCATAAACGCTGACTCACTTGAACGAGGCATTTGGAACATAATTTGTGCGTCTAGCTTATGATCTTAGTTCTATTTTAATGAAGTCGTAACCTCATCAGGGACAGCCTGACACAGAGGAAATTAAAAAAAGAAAATCAACGAACATATGCCCCTTTTCCTGCTGTACCAGTTTTTTTTTTTTTTTTCGTTTCCTTTTATTCCCACCAAGGAGAGGATTAGACATATAACTGTGTGTGAAGGGACATAGTCACATCTGTGTGTGTGTGTGTGCATTTGGGGAATATGTTTCTTTGCATTCTTTACGCCTCTCTGCACTGTAAGCATTTCCACTACTCACAGAATAGGCTTTTTGTCTGTAGAAAGTTTGAGCTGTTTGAAAAGGCAAAGCTTTGCGGGCTGCCCCTCTCCATGTGCGTTCAATCTTCACAGGATCCTCCTGCACTCTGACTCCCCTCCAATAAAAAAGAGAAAGAAAACTTTCTTAAGTATTTTGGAGAGTTGAGCCGGGAACATTGTGTCTAATTTGAGGAAAATGTTTGCGTGGGATTCTGTGTATGTGTGTATTCATGTCTTTATCTGTTTGTGGCTAAGAGCTTGAAGGCATATCCTGCTGCTGTTAAATTACCCAGAGCAACGTGGTTTGGGGAGGAAGCAGAGGGAGGGAGTGGGAGAGAGGTGATGTAGGAGATCGGAAGAGGGGGAGATGACGGGAAGACAGAGGAGTGATCATTTGAAACCCCAGGTCCTATCAAACATTGTTAGTGCACCCTACTGACTCTCATTTACAATCTCAAGCTTTTATTTTTTTTCCCCCCTCTGAGCCGTGCTCACACACAAGCACGGGCACCGTGAGCACACTGACAAAAACACATTAGGAGAGGCCGACACATGGGAATGCTTTTACACTATTTATTATCCACAATAAAGAAAATATTTGAGAAGAGACAGGCACACTGTGTGTAGCATATTGACACAGCCAGACACTATTGTACTCGAAGCTATAGTGTACCGCTACGTGTTTTACATAGTTCTATGAAAGACTGCACTGTGCATTGACAATAGCGCACACACACACACACACTTCATACAGATAATGCACAGAGGTATCGGGAAAAGGGTTACCATTAATCTAGCTGAGAAGTAACAAACGATTTCCCCACAATTCATTGCAGTATCTCACATCACATCTAATGCGCCCAAGCGATTTGCCTACAAATAAGCAAGCCCTGAATGTGTGCCTGTATGAGCCCCGAGGTGCATGGGTGTATACATCATGTTATGTGCAAATAGTGTTGGCAAAATGTGTGTATGTGTGTGTGTGTGTGTGTGTGTGTGAGAGAGAGAGCCCATGAATTCACTTGATCATCTACTGTCCAAGCACATCAATTAAAATCAGTACATATAGAAGGCATGCGTTTGGGTGTGGAGTGTGTGTGTGTGTGTGTGTGTGTGTGGTGAAGTATTTGAAACATAAGCATGGGAAAGTATATGATAAGTAATTCCAGAGAAAACAAACTTGCAGTCTCTGGGGCTGATGAAAGTATCAAAGTTATTCTGCCATTTTTACATTTTTATAGCTTCTGGAGCCTCTTGTGTTTTGTGTTTGTCTCCCTGTGGTGCCGTCCATGGTAAAATTTTGTAAAAACAAGCATTTATAGTCAAAGAAGCATTATGGAGAAGAGAGTGTAAGATAAAGAATGTGAGACACCACGAGGGGTGACGGGAGAGGATTGGAGACAGACATAAAATAATAGTGACGACAATGCAAAGGGGTTTATGGACGAAGAAGAAACTGTCTGACATTCCTGAGCAGAGGAAATCAGATTCAACATTTGCTCAAGAATCCGTCCGTGTGTCATGTATCTGATGGACAAGATGTAAGCATCTTCACATGTGGCTTCCTGTTAATGGGATGGTATCTAACCACTGGGCCATAACAGCAGGCAAGGTCACTTCCACCAACTCAAACAAGCCACAGAAAAAAACAACAACCCTGAGATGTGAATACTGTTGGGGCATTGAAAGAACCCAGAGAGAAGTAATAAAATTCACCGTGTTTCAATGACGTATTGATTTTTTGAGTCAAATAGGAGACGACAAACAGGAGGAGGCGCAGTTGGGAGGAGGTGAGTTAAAAGGGTGAACTATCTTTGTGTTTGCCTTTCTCTGTGCCTGATGACACACAGACACAAGTGTTCTCACAGACCGACTGCAATTATAATAAAATGTGCACACTCATGTAGGCACATGCTGGCGTACCCAGCTCTCGCACCAGACCCTTGAGATAAAGAACCTGCCAATTAGTCATAATACAAGATGTTTAGTCTCGATAAATGCCCAGCCCCTCTCCCCCTCCCCCCTGTGTCTGCCTCTGTTGTTCTCGAAGCTATTAAACCCTGTTTATTGAGCATATAGTCATTATCATTGCAAATATGTAAATGTGGTGCCAGATAAGGTCAAATCTGTTGGAAGAAAAAAAACTGGTCGATGCAATCTGATGATTTTGTAGATGGTTCAGCAAACGCTCGTCAGTCCTCTGTGTTCAATTATTCATCCTCTTCCACTGTTGGGTTTCCGGCCTTGATGTGGCTAAACTACAACACAGACACGGAAACAGAGACTCATTTGAAAAAGAGTCTGGAGAGCCCCTGTTGTGTGTTTGGGTGTAACCAACCAAACATTTTACTTTTTAAGAGCGTATTCAGGAAGCGGTAATCGCTAACCACATTCGCCCACTCTCCTACGGGGGGGGACCTGGATCGGATACTTAAAATTACATGGATTGCTTCTGCCCGAACCCAGAGAGCAAGGAAGTATCATCCATGGCTGTGTACAGAGGGGTTGCAGGTGCAGGAGCAATATACCCTCACAACCCTACGTCACGTGCTGTGTGTTCATTTTGTTGCGAATGAACACTGCACTCAGCACAGCACTTGACGGACATTTCACTCCATCCCGGTGGAGCGCAGCTCCTGGTCATGACACACTATGCAGCATGAGAAGAATCAGGCCTGACCTGTCCCAAAAAGACATCCATCCAGTGAACCCCTCACAGACAGTTTAGAATGCGGCGGTGCTTCTGGTCCTCCATCAACCTAAAAGGGCACATGTCAATCCTCTGAGCATCACATGGCCGACTGAATCAATTCAATTTACCATCACCAACTGAAGAATCCACTTGTACACAATCATATGGGCTAACTTCTTCTCCAAGGAACGGCATCTGGCCTTTCTACCTGCATGCAAATGCTCACAGACCCAAGTGAATTCTATCAGATCCCTCGGCGTGTTCACGAACCTCCTGGTGACATATCCCCTCTGAGAGTTTCACCTCTTCTAACACCATAAAATGCCCCACGTGCATTTTACTTGTAATCCTTCCCTGTTGTTATATATTTGCATCAGGAGCAGCAGACCGCAACCTTGATAAACAAGCGTATTTCTTGCCAAACACTTCGTTATGGAGCATGCTACTGTTTGGCAGACGTGACTGTAGAGGTTGAGCTGGTCATCCACCAGCCCACATGCCAGGGTGTCCTTGGGCAGAATATTAAAAACCAAATTCCCCCTGACATCTGTGCCTGCAGTGTGAAAGTGGCTTGTGCTGTGAAGGGCGCTGAGTTGTTGTCAAGCCATAAAAGTTCGATATAACTGCAGTTTAATAATCAGGATACATTTCCCTTAAGCGTGAGCCCTCGTGACGCCACAGGCCCGATTCCCCTGAGGTGCTGATGAAATCCTTTGGAGTTGAGACACATGCTCAGAAAGCAAACGCAGTTTGATCGATGAGTCGTGTTGCTGATAAACCACAAAGCTGGAGATCCAATATCTATGATGAGCCCGCTGCATTTTAGAAAAGATTAACGGCGGACTGAATCAGAATAAGTGTTATGAACAGTGACAGTAGATATAGTGGGACCTGCTGTCGGGACTCAGTGGAATACTCAAGTGGACCCCCCCCCCCTTGTCCTCTATGTTTCGCTGATTTGGCCGCGACATCTCCAGAGGGTTCGCCAGTGGAATCCTGCCGCCCCGAGCTCCCCCCCCCCCCTTGGAGCCATCTAACAGGGTCTCTCCCTCCTGCCAGCTGTCTCTCCGTGCATTTGCAAGGTCTTTCCCTAGTTGTCACGTTTCACCAGACAACCAGCTCCGCTCCACGAGCTGAGACAATTAGTTGGACTGAGCCCCGATCAGTGGTGTTCATTTCTTGAAAGAAGGGGATTCTCATCAATACATGAAAACGGTCATCATCACTCAATGCAAAACTTTTGTAAACTATGAAATGAGAGGAGAGAGTAATGCTTTAATATTGAGTAAGGAAGAGACAAATGGTTAATAGACTGCCGATGTGCTCAGTGATAAATCTGAAAACCTCTTTGATGTAAATTGCTCATAGTTTCTTGAAGTTGCTGGAATCTCTCCATTCACCTCTCCTGAATTCAAATTTCATTTTTTTTGCTTGTCCTTTCCTTTAAACAGCTTTCAGTGTCTCCCCCCCCCCCGCCCCCCCGCCTCCCCGCCTCCTCCTCCCATCCTTTTCTTCTCTCCATATTATGCGTTCTAATGATATCCAGTCTTCACAGAGAGAGGCTGATAGCAGTGAGTGCCTATCGTTATATTTAGATCTAATTAAAGATCATTATAATCTATCAGCACAATGGAGACCGGGCTGTGACAGAGTCAGAGGAAGGAGCCTGGGAGGGAGTATGAATGAGAAAAAGAGATGGATGGGGGGGAAGCAGGAGGACGAGAGCTTGTAGCTCAGTCACTGACAGCCCCAAACAACCTCAGCTACCCCCCGCCCCCCCGCCTCCTCCTCCCATCCTTCACCTCTTTTCTTCTCTCCATATTATGCGTTCTAATGATATCCAGTCTTCACAGAGAGAGGCTGATAGCAGTGAGTGCCTATCGTTATATTTAGATCTAATTAAAGATCATTATAATCTATCAGCACAATGGAGACCGGGCTGTGACAGAGTCAGAGGAAGGAGCCTGGGAGGGAGTATGAATGAGAAAAAGAGATGGATGGGGGGGAAGCAGGAGGACGAGAGCTTGTAGCTCAGTCACTGACAGCCCCAAACAACCTCAGCTACCCCATATTGTTCAATAACTACCTGCTTGAGCTCTCAATTATGAGAATTTGATTAGAACACGTTACAGTGACTGTGACCCTTGAACAGGCTGGAAGTGGAAAGGAAAAGCAGGAGTCAGGATAAAGTATAGAATAATGAGAGGTTGTAAGAATGTGCTCCAGAGTCTTATTAGCACAAAGGGGGGTGATTCTTTGTACGGTGCTAAACTGTAATTGGATTAAGCTGAGTAAAACTGTCAAATACATTTGGAACATATAACACAGTTAAAACCCACTGAGGCCAACTGCCAGTCAGAGATTTCATCAGCATCTCTGTAATCTTTAAAAAAAAAAAAAAAAAAAAGAAGCACTGCTCGAAAGAGCAGCTGGAAAAAGTCACTTCCAAACTCCTCTCACCACTTTCATACTTCCTCAGTTGATTTTTCACATTGAAGCTCTAAGCTGACTGTGAAGTGACAAAGAAATGGAGAGGCGGTGGCATTTGCCAAACTCTTTTCTGTATCAGTTGCAGTATTGCACTTGGCCTGGTATTGCTTTAAAAGCTAAAGGAATGAATGGGGAAGAATTCCGCTGCCCATGTCTCACATTACTCTTTCTTATCTATGTTTTTACTCTTGCCAGTAGCTCCATGGAGCTTATCACAGCCGTGGCCAACTCCCGTTCCCCTCTAATCCCAAAAGTGAAAGTGTTATTACTTTATTTGAAACTTAAGGCCACACAGACGATTGCCAAAACGCTGTTTTAATTGGAAATCAAAGAACTTAATGTATTCAGTAAACCTGTGGCGATCCCAATTTGGCATCTGACTGAAGAACAGGTTCTAATGTCTCCATGAAACATGGAAGGAATACTGTAATGTTGATCGCCCGTAGCTCTGTTCATGGTGCAGCTAGTAGAAGCCTGGTGTTTTATTTAATGTGCTCTCTCTCTCACACACACACACACACACTCCTGAATAATTTGGTTATTATTGTTTTTTTTTCCCAAAATATCCTATTATTTCAAAATTTTAATCAGACATGCTATAAAGGGGAACAGCCTGGCTTTTCCTCTCTGCGTGTGCTTTAGTATTATGTACGGGGGAGATAAACAAACACAAGTGACTAGTAAGTTAGACAGATGTGTATCAGTCCTTCATGCTTACACTGTATGTGAGTCTTCGTTGTGCACGTGTTGTGGCTTTGACCCGTGCTCCAGCTGGGTGCCAGGTTTAATGATGCAGGCTTCTGATAAATGCACATTTTCTTTAAGGTCCTTCATGACTGTGCAGTTTTAAAGTGCATCCCTGCTGGGCTCTTCCACTATAAAACCATTTATCCAACCTCTTCTGTTGCTTCTGTGTTTGTATTTTTGTGTACGCAAACATGTCCTCGTAGTCTCTATATTCCTGTGCAAGATTCTCCATCCCTCACTGATGTTAAAAATGAATGAGTTGGGCAGAGCCAGGAGAACATTAGGATGAGGTTACAGCAGCAAAATAAAGATAGCCCGTACTGCTACATGCTACTTTAGTCGTATCAGTTCAACACAAGGTATTTACAGGCAGCTCTCTGCGTATCAAAAGCAAATGCGGCTGTGAGAAAGTCCGATAGGAGAACAACATGGTGAGAGAAAATCAGGAGGGTATGTAGTTGTGTATCTTATAAGAGTTTTTGCTATAGTTGTCAAGACTTAGGGGAGGAGCAGAGGAAACACAAGTAAGGAGGCACTCAAGATCACCTCACATTATCTGGGGATTTGTTAAGGATAGAGGATGACAGAGTTGCCAAGGTAACGGCAGAAACCATTTAAATTTTACTATGAAAGGCTGGAGATGGACAGAATGTAGGTAGTGAAAGACCGAACCAAAGGATATTTGAATTAGTGAATCGAATTAATTCAACCTTTCCACCCTCTCAATCTGCTCTGTCGCCCAAAGCCCATTTCTCAAGCTCGAGGTTCAGGCACCAGAGCAGAGTGATACACACCAACGTGACATCAAATATTGAGAGATGATGAAAGTGTGAGAAAGACAAAAGAAAAAAGGTAGTAAGTTATTTACCATGAAAAATGTATCTGAGCAGGACCAACAGAGAAAATCACAGAAAAATAGGACAATAATAAATCCAAGTGTGTTTCAACTGGCCCATTGACTGCCTCAGAATGGCCAAATCTGATTTTATTAAATGAAACCACATCTCCCTGACTCATCTGTCTAGAGTGGAGTCTGAGTGTAGATATCCCAGAAGACAGGAGTTCTGATAGAAATGAACTTCGATTGAGCGCCTGAGCTGAATAAAGCAATTTGTAATCCAAATTGGGATTTATACTATATTTAAGATGCTTTGTGCTCATGATATAAGTTGAGGAAAAAATGCATAAGGGAAAGTGGAGGAAAGTGGACATGCAGAATCCATTTGTTGCAAATAAATCTGCATTGCGTGCTTCTTCCTTCTTCTTCCCTGAAGCAATGCATTGGAATTGACGTCCAGACTGCAGAGGAGCCTTTGAGGGTGCTGACAGAAAAGGCTGTGGTGATTAGGATCTCCTTGTTCAAGAACAGAGGCATATGTTGAGTGTCTTTACCAAATTACACTGCTGAGTCTCATGCAGATGATCTATGCTCTTTCACAGCTTACGCCCACAGCTTGCTTACACTTTCAACCTCCCTGTACCTTTTGTGATTTTCGACCAGACTAAAAGGTTTAAAGAAGAAAAATAGGGAGTTGGACACTTTCCTAAATCCAAAAATCCACGCAGTCCAAGTGCCACCCACGGTCGGAGGTGAATTCATGTTCCTTTCAGGAAACTCCCCAGGGAGGCGCAGGCGGGAGGTAGGGAGAGGCTCCCCTGTCCAAAATGGGGCATTAACAAACTCCTGCAATGAGGAAGAGACCTCAGCCAAAATCAGTCTGCGGAGGCAAACAGAAAGTCACCATGATTACTTTCAAGTGGGACGAGAAAGAGGGCCAGCTAATGCACCATGGTGAATACTACACTTTAGAATAAACCCACTTAATGAATATGCATTCCTCCCCACAAGCCATAACCAATGATGCTTTACAAAACAATCCTCCACAATTTCTGACAAGCTGCGAGAAAAACAAGAATTAAGTTTGTGTATCAAGTAGAAGATTCACATTTCTGGGAGATAGAGAAGCGGATTCATGATTATAGGTGGTTAGGTAGGTCTCACAAATTTAACGACTACACCCCCATTTAATTTTATGTTTCTGCAACGCACTTGTGTTGTGTTATTTGTTTTTCAAATGCAATTTTAATGGCTTACTTCTGGATAGCCTCAGTTTTATGCTACGTTCATCACTCCTGGCGCAGAGAAGAAACCAGCTTTGGTCCTAGAATCGTAAGAAACAAGGCTGTTAAACCGTGTTTTGGGGTTTTACAACATTTATAGCATTCTACTTTAAAACATATTGGAGCCAGTGAATGAGGGGATTGTTTCTACAATCCATCCATGACACACATTTCAGACTATGTGTCCTGCAGCCTTGATTTGGGTTTCATGATCCTGCCAGCTCTGAAATTCACTCCCTATTGCAGCTTGCACTGCTCCTCCTCTCCAGATGACAGAATGAACGGCGACAGATATCCCAGTGTCTCCTGCCCGGCTTCACTCTAATTCACTCTCCACTATCATTCCCTATGTGTCGTCATTTACACTGGACAATTTGAGAAGATAGAATTGGCCTTTATCACATTGCACGTCCACACACACACACACACACATCAAACCCATTGCCAACAAATTCTCGTCTTTCTTGCAGCTTGGAATTCTAATAAGTGCAGATTTTGAAAAAAAAAACAATTGTTCTTTTTACAGTGAAAAAGAAAACAATACCTTTTTTCAACCCCCGGCCCTCTCCACTCACCACACCTCTCATGAATACTTCAACAAGCCGCAGACCTTTCACATCACTCATCCTCCTCTGTTCCTCCCTTCCTCACTCCCTTGTTCCATCCATCTTTACAACGAGGAACAGGGCCGTGCTGCTGCGCTGCATTTCTCATCCTAAGAATTTACGTTCATGACTTCTGTCTGCTTTTCTCATCAGTCTGTCGCCGCGCCCCTTCCCCTTTTCCACGTCTGGTCGAGGATTGTGCCGGATTGTCGAACTCTCCCCCTCCCTGCTCCCTGACGCAGTGACAGTGCAAGATAGAAGGAAAATAAAAGATATGATGGGCAAAGAAAGCCCGGTTTGTCTGGTAATTAGCACAATGCCAGCGTCAACGTATTTAGCATAGGCAGGGATACACAGAGACAGAAGATATGGGAGAAAAAGTGCGCTCTTCATACACAAACACACTTGTGATGTACGAAATCGAGACGCAGATGATTTGGCAGTTAACCAACACATTTGCAGAAGTCTATTGTGCGTGGTATGGATAAAAGGAAATCTCAAAACAAGTTAATCTAACAAGCAGCTGCACACTTGTTAAATAGAACAAGCAGAATTCCTTCACGTAATAACTGAGCTTTACCATTATTTGAGTCGACGGTGTGACAGGGAGGTGCCACTCCTGAGGGAGGCACTGCAGGTGGGCAAGAGAGCAATTCAATATGAATGAACTCATCTCTGCTGGTTGGAAGAAAGAAGAGTGACACTGTGCTCCAGTGCTGGCAGATAGAGAAAAGGTTGAGTGCAGGAAGAGGGGAAAAAAAAAGAAAATGAAATAAGTCGAATGAATAAAAGAAAAGAGAAAGTGAAAAAGAAATGCTTTACAATGCATTGGAGTGAAAGCAGGGTTTAGGCAAAACTGAATTTACGTGTGTTTTTATGAACACACCATTAAAGAGTAAATATATGACAGCACTAATGGGCTATTGGAGCTCCCATAGCACATGATGGATGGAATTAAAGTAATTGCCTCTGTGTGTTTAAATCAATTATAGAGCGCCGCTGCACACAAGCGTGACGAATTGCAACGGGTCCTCACAACGATCTTTCCGGTCTCTGTGAGGAGTGTGTGTCCATGCGTTTGTGTAATCTCTCATCCATCTCATTTTCCTGAAATCCAAGAGCTGATGACCTTTTCCTGGGAATTATTTTTCCTCTTCATTTCACCTCATCAGCTGTGGGAGAAACATCACTGTGAATATTCCTGTCACACGTAAGCAGTGACTGTCTTTGCACGCCTGTGTGTGCCTGGGTACGTGAAGCCCCTGCCCTGCTGTGTTGAACAGTTTGTGAACGTGCGCCAGGAGGAAACACCATCAACTTCCTCCATCCATCCAGTTAAGCGAGTTTCACATTTGGACTTATTGTGTCCTGGGGGCAGGATCCCAGCTGACACGGTCATTTAAAACTAACACTCTGTGGACAGAGACCACTTTAGGTTGGAAATAATGCACTCCCAGTCCCGAGACTTGCAGTCCTTGCAGTTAAGCCTGCCAGCACAACAAAGTTCAATAACTGCTGCACAGCGCTTCCACAACACCTTCCTGAAAATATGATTAAAAAAAGAAGAAATTAGATGGTCTTTTAAAGAGTAATCTAACAATTGACGTGTATATTTTCTTTACACACAAGCAGTATAAAGGATCCACCAGCCTCATCATGAGGCCACAATCCACCAGACCTGGATTTTTATTTGGATCTGCACCGGGTTGTCCCCACTCATAAACACCAGTAAACAAATTATTAAGAAATTCGCAAATTCCTCGAAAATTCTGCTGAAAAGCAAAACCCACGAAAAAAGTGGATGAAGAAAACATGAGCTCCTAGAGAGCGGCTGTGAATATTTGCAACAAATGGAGCACATCGCACAACAGAGCAGCCTGTATAATATGGCACGCCCACTGATGACACGGCTCCCACTGGAATGAAACCCATTCAGTGGAAGAGAGCGCAGCGACTCCAGTGACTCTGGGTGGCAAAAGTGCACCTATTATAAAACGAGCGACAAGAGACAGTGCAGCAGCATCTCAGTAAATGAGATGAACAATATTGAATCGTAGTTTCCCTCAGTACCATTCAATTTGATCTGCCTCAAATCTGAAATGGTTCCATGGTGGCAAACACAGACTTTCATCACTTCAAAAGTATTTTATATTTGGTGGAATTAGCAGGTCAGGGCAGAGTTTGTGGTGATGGTGGGGGGGGGTCTGCTCGCCCTTTATTGGCTTCGTGACTAAAAATGGCCGCTGTTGTGTCACACACTCCCTTTGATTGTCTACACCCACGTGTCGGTGTGTGTGACTTTTCACTCATCTGGAAGCAGCTTACTTCTCTGAACTGCTCCTCTGGCTGCATTCCCGACCAAACCAAAGCCCCCCCACCCCTCTCCGTCACTAACCCCCAATCAGAACTGTCCCGTCTTTCAATCTTTCCTCTCCATCCAGCTTTGTGCCCCTATCTGTCATTTCATTTTCTTTTCATTTCCCTCTAGTCCATTTTCAAAGTTATTTGAAAACATTACTTTCCCCCCCTCTGGATCAGCCCTTTCTCCTCTTTTCTGAAACCTGTTTATATAAGGTTAATCTGCCTTTGACAAAAGGATGCCCCTATACTTCTTTGGGCGCCAAGGCGAACACACTTTGAAAAATGTGTGGAAAGGATTAAGGTAAGACCCTGAGCCAGGACTAGTTCTGTCTATCTCTCTATGCTCAACTCTTCAGCCCCCAAACACAGACAGAGTGATGCACGTACGCCCGCCTTCCCTTTTCTCCGTCTTCTTAACAGAACTTGCTCAGTCAAACTCACAGAGTCACGGATCAAAACTTTTTGGACTTCAATTGACACCGTGTCTCTGGAAGTTATGACATATTCTTTTACAATGACTGTATAATAGACTTTGTAAACTTGTTTCCAAATCTTCATAAATTATACATTAAATTAATATACATCTATTAATATTGCTTTCCACCCTAACCAAAAAAAAAATCATTTTTAAATGCTGATAGAGGTGTGACACCTTCTGCATAGTCTTGAAAATTTAATATGTGATTCAGTGTTAAAATGGTTGGCTGGGTTTCAGCCCCAAAAACGTGTCCGTCACTTCCAGATTTTGCATATTCCCATGCAGAACCTGTTTCAACTGCCGTTAGCCAGAGATGCTAAGTGAGTTGCACTCCATTCGCAGCCATTTACAATAAGTAATGACCTCCCTGGTAACTTTACATTCACATTGTGTGGAATACAAATACTGAAATCAGGGCTCTTTTATTTCTGCCAACACAATTGAAATATGCCCAACACCAGCAGACACTGGGGCCAAATCGCCTTTCACCCGGAACAAACCAATGCGACATCAGGAGACCCAGAGCGGTGGCTGACGGTGGGATTCCAGCTGAGATCAGCTCCCCTTTAGTCCCCTTGTGTGGGGGGATTCTCAGGGATAAGCAGGACAGGAGAGGGACTTTGAGGGGTTTTTGAGTTGTGGGCAGAGCTTTGGTGTTTTTTTTTCCCCACATCCCAAATAGACCTGGAATGTGGAAGATTCTGGATTTGTGTTTGGGCTGAACTAATTGAGTCCCCTAAAAACCTTGGTACCCTGACTCCAGGACTGTGCTGGCTCAAAAAGACACACCTACACACACAGACACACACATACACACCCTCGCATGCATGCATGCTCCCTTTTGTCTCTTTCTGTGCCAAGCCTAATCCTGCCTCACCAGCTGCAGAAAAAAGAGAGAGAGAATCTCCTCCCTCCATTCAGTTCCAATTCACTTTTCAATTTCAAGGTGCTTTACTGGCAAAGCTCTGCCTGAGTGATGCCAAGGCAAATGAACGGGTGCTTTCAAAGCAAAAAGACAAAAAAAAAAAAAAAACAAGAACTGTGGCATTATAACGCGGCAAACCTTACAATCAGAACAATAATAATGAGCATTTAAATCATTTCAATTTGCCTTTGTATTCTCTTTCTTCTGCACACACCATCCCTGGGGGGGTCAGTGCAGGATTTTCCCTTCCTATCCTAATTGTGATGTGCCACGGAAAGTGTTGCACAAAATTGTGTAAACACATGGGGAAGCAAAGCGGAGGCAGCAATGGAAGAGCGATCACAGCAAATGAGTGTCTCAGGAAGTGACTGGGCCTCTCTGGTTGCCCAAACGTGACTTCCTTTGTCCGATGTGACACCAAAGCACAGAGGTGAATGATGTTTGCAATATGGGTTAAAAAAAAAAGATAAATTTGCTGGTGCGAGGTAAAGAACTGAAAGCATGTAATTTGTAATCAGACTGTAGAATGAGTGTCTGATGTTTTTTTTTTTTTTTTGAACTGAGCTTGGAAGTTAATTTCACATTCTCTTTGAAAGAGAGTACAATAATGAATAGTGAGAACAACAGAGCGCTGCCTGGGTAACATTTTAGATGGGTGAGTAGGCAGGGGTCAAAGTATGGCATAGAATTAAATATGTGGACCATAAAAGACAGACAAAACTTGCTGCCACTCTTTTTTTTTTTGTGAACTTTCTTGACTTTTCTAAAAAATATACAGCTGCTGTCACCAACTGATGAAAAACCCTTTTCTTTGAAAACAATAAAGAAAATATTCTGGTAAAAGGTTACCCTGACCAACAGGCTCACTGCTTGGAAAATAGTAATGCTCGACAAATACCTCTTCTCAAATGATAGCTGATTTGCTGAAGTCCAAAAAAAAAAAAAAAAAAACCACAAGTGAAGCTAAAATCCTTCAGTTATAAAGTGTTTTGGAGTTTCCAAGATAAATTGGATTTGGCTTCAACAAGGTTTATGCCCAAGACTCCAGAAGTGTTTTGTGGACTCTTTGTGACCGATTCCTTTACGTTACAACATGTATACGTTGCAACTATGATTCGATTCCATCTGTTATTATAGCACCAGTTCATATTATACATTATCTCAAGGCTCTTTTAGTCAAGAGCTTAGCATCTAATTAGCAGTTCCCATAATGAGCAGCACTTCGGCGAATGTGGAGAGAAAACACTTCCTTAATATCTGATAGGAAGCACAAGCAGAGCCATGCTCAATATGGGCGGACCCAAACTGAGGTCTATTTGTAAACCTAACAACATTATTTTAATGCCTAAATTTAAATGAACCAGTACCATCCTATAACTTTTTGACATACACGCATGGCATCTTAGATTCTGGCACAAACACCAATAAAGCTGGTCACTACGGTTAGATTAATACTCTCAAATATCTTTGAGCCATTTCTCTTTTTTCACCCAGTCATCTCCACACCTGTTGACTGGAGCGACGCTGAATTCCAAACAGACATTCATGATTAAAGGTTTAACTTAAATGCTTTCCATTGATTTTCCACCAACAGGTTCAACACACCTTAAAACTAATTGGTGTTAACCTCTGCTGTCCAAGAAACAGGGAGAAATACACTGTACAAAGGAATTCTCTATTTTCAGGGCACAACTGGCTAATGTGTGTAATTTCATCAGTTGATAAAGACACTGTCAGGGAATTAGTTCCTACAGCTGTGTGCGTGTGTGTGTGTGTGTGTGTGTGTTGATATGGCTGTCTCACAGCTTAGTGTTAACCACTTGACATTTGGGAAGTGGTTTCATTAAGTTGGACTGCTGTCTTAGACAGTTATGATGACAGGGCTTTGCAAGTTATCCCAGTAAATACGTTGTCCGTCTTGGATCAATAACAGCCTAATCCCCCAATGGCTTACACACACACACACACACACACACACACACAATACATATTTCATAGATAGAACACAGACACAACTTCCTGTTGGGAATTTAATCTTCAAAAACTGCCACTAGGTCATCAGCTTTAGAGCTTTCAATACATTATAGCAAATGAGGAGGGGGAGGCTGATCAACACACATGAAAAGGTAGAAATGAAAACGAAAGCATAAACATGATTAAGGGGTGTTGCTTTGTACAGAGTGATTCTAACAGGATGGGCAATGTCCATTCTCTAGTCTGTATGTATCTTAGTTATTTAACTCTTTAATCCCATCAATGCCCTGAGGAGGATGTGTACCTTGAGTAGTAGCAGAAATTTGAAAGAAAAGAACCCAGCCAAACGAACGTAGCCGTGCAGGCGCAGAGTGTTTTACATGAACATTTGTGGCCCTTGTTTGAACAGTAAACTCAGAGAGAAGCGGGATCACTATCTAATGACATTTTTCAACAGGGGCGATTAATAACTTTGCCAGACATTACACAAAAAAGTATTTTGTTAATTAGGCTAAGTTGAAACGAGTCCACTATAACTGGGAATTATCAGTAGCAGCACATTATAAAATGTTTTCCTAGCAGACACTGGAAACAGCAGAAAGGGCAAAGGGGGGTAAAACTTAATTTTATTCCAGTAACTTAAATATATTACTATTTTTGCTAAGGCATTAAATGCATTCTGGGTCTTGATAGTGTACTAGAAATTGAATTATGCAAATCATTCGTTGGGGAAATTCTCCCCAACTCCGCCTTGCTGATTACTGTAATAAGGTTTTTAACATATTAATTTTTTTTTTCTCCTCATCATATTTTTCACATTTTCTCAAAGATGAAAAAAAAAACAAAACATTGAGCTGTGATATGAAGACGAAACCATATTGAAAGGAGAAAATAACTGCACATAAATGCAAATATAATTTCCTTGTTTCCATATCAAACCATGTCTTGGTGTTTACACCCCTTAATTACAACAAGAATGTAATGGGGAATATTTACAAGCCTTCAAAGGCTGCGAGATACAGAGAGAAAATAAATAGTTTTGCTATCAGGGAGGAATGTGCTCAGATGTTCCCCGGCTTTAACTCGTTAATTGTGTTTTGTGTTGACTTCACTGACACGCACGCCTAGCTGGCTCAAAATAAATCTGAGAGTTGGAATTAACCTACGATTTATTCAATACAGATCACATTTTCACGATAGCAGCACTAATGGGAAACCTTTACTATACCACATTTATTTCGTAATATCAAGAAAGAGTAGTGCAGTGGTCTTTGTAAACCTGCCTCTTGTTTTCTGGAGTTGGTATCACAGCTTTTTATACAGTCTATGGAGTGATGTAAGAAAACCAGGTGTCCCTCCTACCTGGTCACAGGGAACAATGTTTTTCATAAGTAAGACAGAATTTGCTTTATTTCATTTGAGGTGTGAATGATTTACTGAGCTGCACTTCTCTGAACCACTAGGAATAAAGCTGCTAAGTGTGAAGTCAATTTTAATGAACCGTTAGCTAGCTAATTGTTTCACGTACAGACAGACATGTAGATATCATATCAGCTTTCAATATCCACAATCCATGAGTGGTGGATGTGCTCTCTGAGAAGTTGCTAGATCATGGGCGACATAATCAAATAAAGTCTTCAACTCGTGACAACAGTTTGGTTTTAGCCGTGCTGATGCTGAAACCATTTCCAGAATAAATCTGTCTTCTCTCTGTGAGATAGAGTTTAACATCAATCCCCGGTGTAAAGGAAACTGGCTTTGACACAGTAGTTGTAAGCCGTCAGTGTGTTTGTGTGTATGTGGTGCTCCTGTCCTGCCTCTTTCTGGTTAGCAGGCCCAGGGCGACTGGTAGAGTGGTTGCCATGGAGTTTTGACATCATTTCATAAATGAGAATAGATGAGTCTGGAAAGTCAATATGGGCTGGAGGTGCTGAAGGGTGTTATGAGGGAAAAAATGAACACCATTCCATCCAAATAAACACTTCCCACTGCCTCACATCCATATGCATACACACACACATGCACACATGCACACACACACAATGAAAATTGTGCAGATAAATGTATCTGCATTGTTTTGGCACTCATTGGGGTAATTATCAAATTAGAAAGAAGTAAATATATTTCAATATTTCAATTTAAAACCTTATGCCAGCTGAAAGTTTGCTGTGCATCTCAAACAATAAACTCGTGAGCAGTGTCTCTGTTGGTGTGGCTATTTATCCCACTGGCCTGCAGTCAAGCAAATGTTTTCTGAGCTCTTCCCAAACCATCACAGGCGAGACACCAGACGTGATGACTGCGGAAATATAAATAAATAAAGCAGTAAACTGACAAATCAGGTTGTCAGTGATGAAGGTGGAGAAGTCTTTCTGTTGTGACTCCAGCAGTGACTTTTTTTAATGTTGCGATTAAAAGCTGCCCTAAACGGCTGTGTCAGTCCCGGCCCCGCGCAGAGATGATGCATTAGGATCTCGGGCTGACTGGCATCACACTGAGAGATTAGTGGACAAACACACAGCGACAGCAGGAGTCCACCGAGCCAATTAGCAAAGGGGGGAGTACACAGTGTATGTGGGGGACACCCGAGGGGAGTGACCTTGGACAGAGATTCCATTTGAAGTCACGAACATGTTAATGTGTGTTTAACCATCGAAAGACTCATATGCTTTGTCCAGATTTGCCCTTCCTCTAGCGTCTATAATGAGTATAAAAGGTCTGCAAAGTTCCTCCTCACAAAACACTGTTCATGATTAAAATTCAGTATATAGCTACAATAAAGATTTGCCCTGATGAACAAAATCTCTCATCCATTCTCTTTTTGAGTGCAGTCCACCCACTCATGTCATGCCTTGTAGCTCCTCTTATGCAGATTAGGCCTTGCACATGCATGACAGCACTAGGCAGAAGAACATTTCCCTACAATGCAAACCTTAATGATTCCAACAAGAGTGGAACGGGTGGTGTCCAAACATAGGTGTTTGTGCATGAAGAGGCTGTGGGAGTATTTTCAGAGAAACACACTCTTGGTCTTTAACCGCCTGTCCATTAACCCTGAGGCTGTCATTGGTCCACCCTGGACAAGTCACCAGTGCATAGATTGACAGTTGGTGTCACCACATGTACTGTATGTAACATCTGTGTTATAAGAGCTTGACAGAAACTTTGAGAAAATATATATATATCTGTGGACTTTAACTCCTGCAGCTAGCTGCTCATGCTCACTGATCTCAATTGATATTGTACCATCCAAGTCATTTTAAATTTTCCAAAACAGAAAATCAGCAAATGCATATGCTAGCAGTGGCTAGATTCTGTAGTGAGCTTGAGCAGACAAGAAAGAGAAAGTGAGAGGGGGGGAGCACATGGCAGTGCTTTGGATTAAATCTTAAAATATTAAATATTGAAAAAGGAACGTCAGTTCCCCATAGCTCCTGCTTTCAATCTCAGAATCAGGCAGGGGCCCTCAGGGGATGTTGGGCTGGACGCAGAGGGGTGGGGATGAAAACAGTCCTCAGATGAGAGACATGAGTTGGGAGACAAGTAGAGGGCGGGGAGTGGGTGGGATGGGCTGTGGCTGAGGAGAGGGTGATAGGTGCTGCAGATGAAAGAATAAAATATGACCTATCACAGGAAGAATGACAGAAAAAGAGACGCACAACTGTCTTCACTGACCTATCGTGGTCGTGGTTAGAGGATCAAGATAATTAAGCAATGCAGTATACGATACTCATACGCATATCTCGCTCATCATTGGTACTTATTTTTTAAACTTTGTTTTAGTTTCATATTTACTGCATTAACTTTAATCCCGTTGTAATAATGAAAACACAATACAATCCTCAGAGGTTTAAATTGTGATTTGCAAAGTCATCCCGTACAGTGAACCTGTGGGTGGGCGGCTGGGGCAATTAAACCAGGAGTGCCTAAGGCTGGTGGAGGATCTTACCATTTTGAAGGCAACTTTTTCAGCAAAGATCAAACGGATGCCTGGGGGTATCTGCTGTGTTCTGAACGAAGCTTTAACCTTGAACCTTACAGCAACACTTAGCCATTTTCTTCAAGAAATAAAGAAATGGCACAGCATTGTGTAATATTTGCCTTGGTGGAGGATATAAGGCAGTAAATGGGCAACATAGGTGTAGACCTGGATCAGCCAGCTACGTTACAATATTATGACATCAGCATTTTCCTTTTAACAGAATTACAATAAATGCACAAATGATGAGAAATCCTCCCATGAGCACAAGCCACACTGTATTAGCAGCATGTGTTGGACAGACTGTATTAGCAGCAGTGCACTGGAGTACATGAGCACACGTGTGGTTCGAAAAGTGTGTGTCCAAGTCAGACCTCTTGTTTTGTGAGTGAATGCAGCAGTGGGATTTTTTTTTGTCTTTTCTCCAGACACAATCTCAGACTGGATATAGAAAAGCAATCTCTCTGCTAAGTGATTTGTGAAAAGTGTCACATCCTCACCTGGCAGTAATTGCCTGCTGGTGTCCCTCAGCTCTGATAGGTGCTTGTGAGGCTGGAGGGGGTGGGGGGGGGGGTCTGTTTTTTGGGGGTTTACTCTGACCAGGACGGAAAGATGCACATTTTAATAAAAGCTGTGGACCTTCACAACCAGTCAGATATGGAAGCACTGTCAGGTGGAAGAAGGTGGCCATTTTATCGTTGTACAAATTAGTGCTGGAGAAGGTGGAAGGCTGTGTTACTGTGTGCTTCATGAGACAATATACTCATGGTAGTGACAAGAAAGGAAGTTAGAGAGAAGAGCAAAGTATGAGGTGATAAATAATAACTCCATTTTGCTTGTATCGTCTTTCTCATCCTATCCGTTTTTTTTTTTTCACCTACACCTGCCACCTCTCGTCAGGTTTTGGATTGATGCTTTAATTCCAATGAACATGAACATAACATTCATCTGACAAGGTTTACTGCTGCTCTAAACAGATCAGCGGGTGCATGCAGAGATCTGTGCAAATAAAGATTCCAATTTAATTGAAAGTTGGAATATTCTATGAGGTCAGCTGGGCTTTCAAGCCATCCATTATTCATATGACTCCCAACTTTGTTTTTTTTTTTGTTTTTTCCCCCCATTCCCATCAGTATTTCTCCTTCCAAACAACTATTCAGCAAGGTGCAAAAAAATATGAACAGACTGCAAATTGAGATTCATATGAATTGTAGTATTTAAGTGCTTCATCAAGACTTCTTCTTAAACACTTAAAAATAAACATAATATGGTCTGAATCCAAGATATGGTTTAAAGTCACTGGAATTAGACAGCAGGAACACAAAAACTGTTCATGAAAACAAGTCCTTGAACCCCAAACCTAGCCATGCTCTCTCATACATCAGGAAAATCATCTTCCTATGTGATGTTTCGAAGGATCTCATTATGGCATGTAAATTCGATGGCACTGCTTGCGCGAGAGGAGCAACATGCATGTATTTGCTAGCCACTGCTAATGACCCTCGTTTCTGCAAAGCTCTCCAGTGTGATAGCCTCATGATGGAGCCAAATTCACCGGGGATATCCGAGGGCACAGCTCACATCCTTGAATCTGCCACATGGAGAGTGTTCGCAGGGGATGAAGAGCTCTCAGATGCCTCTTCAGACGTGGGCACACACACACACACACACACACACCTGGGTACATTTACAGAGGAAGATTAAGAGAATGAGAGATGAACACAGGCTCATGGTAGTTTGCACCAAACATGGGAAATATTAAGTTTGAGAAATAACAAACTCTGTAGGATCTTGAAAGCATGAGGTGGTGAAGGGTTGAGGAGAAATGAGCAAGGAAAGACTCTTGATTAATTTTGTTGGACAGGTTTGCATGAACAAATGCAATGATATAATACTATTTTTTTCCTAATTACCCAATTACTACACTGCAAAATGAAGAATTTCACAAAAGCAAAAAAAAAAAAAAAAAGGTTTTCATTGTGTTTTCACTTCTGGTACAACTCTCTGCGAGAAGAACACCACAGCGCTGTCAGCCGGGTTTGTTGTGAGAGTTGCATCTTGTGTTGTTGTAATAATAAATCACTGATCAGTGTTTTGTTACTCTGTAATCTGTCATCTTATCACTGGAACCTGGAGCAACATGCCCACACCACGGCGTTGGTGGTGGGCAATAAACCCTGGCTGTCGGCATGAAGAGCATGAGCTCCTGACAAGCAGGTCGATGGAGAGCACAGTTAAGGACGCGCTGTCTGAATTATTCTTCTCTACAGAACCATCAGCACTTGACATTATGCATGAGAGATTTCGTAACTTGGCTTCTGACTTCAGCACAATTCTGCTTAAAAATAAACACAATCTGCCCGTGGCAGCATATTTTGAGTTTCTTATTATTTTTTTGAGCTGTTCTCTTGCATTTGTAGAAACCAGCCTGTAATCCAGATTTTATACCGTGTGGCAGCAAAACCACAGATGTACAAAAAGCGAGCCTCAAATGTGAGAAGGCTCTCAGATCTCAGAGGCTCTGCAACATGGACTCCACATATTGTGCAGATTGAACAGCTGCTCTCGGTAATTTGCTGTCCATGTCAGATGGAGCTTTGAAGCATTTGTATTTGAGACCACAAATTATTACCTTCAAAAATAGCTTGAGGAGTTGTTATTGGTTTATGGAATGTTATGGGTATGACTAAAAAGTTAAAAAAATAAAAAATAATCAAATTAAAAACTCCTCAAGAGAAAAGAGGTGAAGACCTAATTGGGGGTTATATCTCTCCCCTTGTCTTTCATATTACCCTGAAAAGAAACAAGGATTCTGCTCGGTGTTTGTTTATGGTTCACATGGCAACTGAAGAGCTGCGTACGTCTTTGTGTGTTTGCTTGAATGGCTTGAAAGCATGCTGTCTTTTGCCTTGTAATTAGTTAGGAATGGTTTGGATAACAATTCCATTCAATGCCAATTCACGTCAACCCATTTCTTCGCAGGCTTTGCAAACAAGTCACAGTTTGTTCCAACTGATGGTTGATCAGTGGCTACTCAGGGAAAGAGCCACAATAACCAAAAATGAAAAACAAAAACTCGATGAGTTTAATGAGAACAGACTTAATGATATGAACCATCTGCTAACTTTGGTCTGTCTCTTATCTGTAAACATGTTCATAACTTACGTAACTTTGGCCTCACTCTCTGGGGCCTCTCATGTCATTCATGTTTACATTCAATCTATAAGACAGAAATGAAGATACACAAAACAACCGCTCCTGCATAGATGCTAGGTGCACAACTGTGATGACAGTGCAACCCGTTTGTTAATGTGTGAAACTGTGATTACTTGTTTGAACTGTAAAGGGAACGAGACACATGATGAGACCTTTTTACCACACGGGCAGACAGAGCACACTGGGATTCTCTTGATAGAGCAGAAGCTATACACAGAAAGGGAAGACTTAAATCCACCGGCGGTCGACTTTGCACAAAGCACTAGACAACTTGTCAATGGTAGGACCTTATCCTAACCAGAATTTGTGTGTGTTGGGAGTTGTTGAGTGTGCCATCAAGGCACTTAACGTTTACTCACCTCCTGTTAATACAACGAGATGGGGTGAGAAAACATGACAAAGCAAACTGCACAGAGGCTGGAGAGTGAGTAAAGAGGGCAGGAGGATCATAAATCAGATTTGTTGTGTGGGAGTCTTTGAAAACCTCTGCACATAAAGACCGGGAGAGAAGAAGGAAGCACATAAGGGAGAGGAAGAGATGATGAGATGAGATGGGGATCATCCTAAAAGTCAGTGAGTTCTATGAGGATCTAGACCGTTTGTTACTGTATATATTTGTCATCTTTTATGAATGTTGAATCCAAATGTTGACATGTCAACCTTGGCATAACTGAATGACATCAACAAGCATGAGGTCTTAGTTCAGGCTCTCATTGATTTACATCAATTTCTCCTTACAGATGTGAGGAGGAGCTTTATGACCTGAGACAAAAACACATTCTGCCAAGTTCACATACACGGATGTGATACGTAAATCGATCAAATGTGTTAAAATAGTAAGTGAATGTCCTATGTGATCACAACGTCCCACATGTCCTCCCCTCAGGGATACGAGACTTTACTAGAAAGCTACTGCGTCTCTGTTGGGAAGCCAGAGAAATGTTCAGAGCGAGAGAGACTGACACCAACATGATGAGTTCTCAAAGTCAGCTTATTTATTGCTGTGCCAACGATGCTCACTTTAATGAACACTGCAATGCATCTGATGTGTCTGCTCATGCAAAGGAGGGACATGCCGGTGCCTCCAGTAATTGTCTTTATTTGCTAAAATCAGACGTCGTCATGAGATTTACACCGAAATGGGTAATATGATATCTCACATACACACACACAAACACGATCATGTTAACTCTAAGATACTGGAGAGAGTGTCCTTCAGAGAACCATGCGTCAGCACATGTGGTGCGCTGACATGGAGCGCTACAGAAATAGAATGAATCAAAGGAAGGTGGAGGAGGAGATGAGAGGAGAAACTGCTATATCAGTAGTTCTTCAAACATTTTCTCAATTTATGTTTCGGAAAATCACTTGAACTGTGTAATAAGCCTGGAACCAGGCCCAATCAGAGAGCATTTGATTTGGGACAAAAACAAAAGATGTCCCCTTTCTCTTCATCCTGCCAAGAGAGTTTCTCCCTGGTGACGATCCTTCATTAACGCTTTAGCCTCATTCTCCGTCCATCTGCACACCTTTCTTCTCTTCCTTTGTCTCCACCTGCTCAGAGCTCCTTTTTGCTACTTGTGTTTACTCGGAGGTGAGGCTGTGGTGGGGTGATTTGTCTCACGCTGATTGCAATCAATTAGAGAGGGCTGCTCATTAGACTTAGATCTTAATGTTGAGAGCATCTGCTGCCTGTGCGTACACTGGGACGCCACGGTTACACTAGTCCACATCAATGCCTGACATCTAGGGTCGTTACAACATCTCACTGGAGGTGACATCCGATGGGGAAACATTGCTGGTGGAGGTGTATTCTTACTTTTACACAGACCTGCGTGTTAAATTTACGGGTTTTTATAGAACATTGCAAATTCTAGCTTACGATGTCTACAATTTTATTATGCCTGGGCCATGTGAGAACTTGACTCCACACAGCGAGTACAACACAATAAATCAGATAAATACACTTTTTATTCTCTCAGTCGTCCACAAAGCTGCCCACACACAACCCCCTCCCGATCTCTCTCTCTCTCACACACACACACACACACACACACACACACACACACACACACACACACACACACACACACACACACACACACCACTTGCTGCCCAGTCTTCTGTGCCCACACTCCGAGTAAAGCTGTAGATCATAGCAAAGGTGAACACAGGCCAATGCGTGCTTAACGGTGATATACTGGCCAGTGAAGGTCGCAGTTGACACACACAGATACGCTCGCACACAGAAGTTGCAATAATAAAAGCCAAAGACTCACAATTTAAACACAGGGTTGAATAAACACTGACACATGCACACAGAAGGGAGGGTTCAACCCCCAGCTCATAAATCAGGGAGGGAGTGCAGGCATTCAAAGGGTCCTGCTCACATACTGTAAATATATGCAGTCTATATGAGAGCCAGCGCTCCACAGGTCAGCGAGGGGAGACAATGGGTTATGACAGGAGAATGAATACTGTATGTCTCTCTCCAGAGCTCACGTTGCTTTTATGACACTCCCACGGTCTAGTGCTCTGTCCTCCCACATCAATTCATAGAATCCTCCCTTATCTCTGCAGCTCAAGGATGAGGGCTAAATACCTATAAGCAATGCAGGAAAAAAAGCGCAGCCAATAGCTGAAGCAGGAAGATCATGCAGACCGGACTCAGCTGTCGTGCACCACACATGCAGGTAGTGTGGCCCCAGGAGTAAACCTTTAGTCATGACAGTGTGTGACGGTCTACAGCACTAACCTCTAGGTTTGTTTACTTTAAAACAATGCATGTGATTTTCATATATTGGCACGTGAGAGATGAGGCTAAATGAAATCAATGAATACAAAAATAGTGAAGACTTGGGTTTGCATAGTGTGTGTGTGTGTGTGTGTGTGTGTGTGTGTGCGGGTGTATACAGATTTGTGTTTCCCTGTCAGCTGTTGTTAAACAGAATGACAGCATGAGGGCAAGGGGTTAGGCCTGTCTTCAGAAAATTACTCTCTTCCTAGTTCCAGGGGTCCTGTCTCTCAAATAAGCGTGTGTGTGTGTGTTTAAACTAACCGTGCACAGTAACAGCCCTCAGGGTTAATTGACCGCAAGCAGAGGACTTGTTCCTCCAAATAGACATTCAGGGTTAGGGTCTCCCTCCCACTCTCTACCCTGACCTAAGCAAGATATCATTATCAGCTTCTCCATCGTTCCAGCTCTCTCTTGTTGGGCTGTTTCTAAACAGAGACAGATGCCACCCCAGAAAACCTCCATGCTCCCTTATTAACCCAACACTCTGTTTATTTGTAGTGGAGTTACTCCATCATTCAGCTGCCCCTGGCTTCTTCTGGGGAACACAGAGCTAAGGCAGCTAACTGTTCAGCTTTAGAGAGGAATATCATGGAAATATTAATTTACAGTATAAAACAACTGAAAGTGAGCATAGTGAATATTTGCTCTGACCTGCCCCTGAATGCTAATTCTGCAAATGATTCTGGCTCATCGAGTCAAATTAATAGTTTTTAAATTTTATCAATGAAGTTCGATCAAATAGCCAAAAATGTCAGAGGAGTGAAACCAAGATAAGAGGTGTGACATTTAACTTCAACACAATATGAATTTCTGAAACATGAAAGTGACACCTTGATGATATATAATAGATCCAGCCAGCTGACAAAATTAAGCCGCTGTTGTTTACAATTGTAAAAATTACAATATCTATCCATCCGATTGAAGGAGAACAGATCAATATAATAAAAATAATAATGATCAAAACTTTTTTTTTATCTGAGCAGAAAAGCTTAAGTTTTCTAATGCTTAACAGGTTCACATTCCTGCAGATAGTTTGGAAATATCCTTAAGCAACACCCTGTACGCCTGACTGCTCCCAATGCATCAGTGTGTTTGTGTGTGTGTGAATGTGTGTATGAGACATATATCGAAAAGTGCTTTGCGTGGTTGACAGACTGGAAAAGTGCCATATAGATGCAGTCCATTTACCCTTTTAGTGTATGAGCCAGAATGCAAATGATGTGTCTCCCACCGCTTTGCTCAGTTAGCATCAGTGGCTAATCATGGCAAATGAGAGCTAGCAGGGAGGCTAGATTGGCATAAGCTGGCATTAACTGGTGCATTAGCAAGTGTTGGGCAATTACTTTAATGATGTAAATTGGCCTGAGATTTCCCCCTGCACAGGAAGTGAATGAGAGAAATGTAACAATGATTATGATTAGGCAGCTAATTATAGCATCAGCTCAATGTGGCACACACGCCAAGACATTCTCAGTTGATCTAGACAGCGGGCAGAAATGCTTGGTGTGTTCGCTGATTGCAATGTTCTGGTCCATGTGCTTACATGCGTGTGCACACATGCACAGGAAGTCTTGAGAGCTCTTTGGTTGAATGTGGTGATTTACATTGTTCTACGCGATGCTTAAAATCGAGCACTGCTTGTGTTTCTTTTATGAAGTAGTGACTTGCATAAACCTAAATCATGTTACATGGCCTCTGCACCAAAATCTGAAATTTACACCCCAATTTTTATAGTGAAATGGTATGACTATATATCTATACTGTGACATCACGTTGATTCAGTAGGTAGCGCATCATGGATCACTTGGTAGTTTGAAACTTAATTCACATGGTGTCCCTGTGTTATTCTTCAAGACCAGGGGTGTGTCCCCAACGTCTAAAATACTAAACTGTCTGTAAGTGCAAAGCGTTGACTGAACATGTGTTATTCATGTGATAGACGGTCCTTTCCCTGCCTCTGGCCGACTGTGTGCTCTGCATAGGAGGACATATGGAAAATGGACCAATGGCTGAATAATCATGATGTCCACCGGCATTAAGTACAGAGTGAGTTTTCTTTACTTGTTAATAGAAAGTTAAGAAAATGCAACAACAATGTGTCTCTTCAAGCTATTTCTACATATGGACAATTTCACAGTTTGGCAAATTACACAAAGTATGCAATAGAATGTCCATTCATCTATCCGGCTTATGTCTGAAGGTTGGGGGCAGAGTAGCAGCCAATCCCAGCTAACGTTGGGTGACAGGATGGACACAACCTGTACGAGTCAACAGCGTATCAAAGGGCGTACACAAACATAAACTATTCACATTCACACCTACTGCCAACTTAGACTCCAAATGAACCAACCCACTGAGGAAAAACTAAAGGACAAATGCAAGCTCCACAGTCAAAAACCCTGCATTTTTGTGTTGTAAACAAATGACTAAATAAGGCAGCAAACAGACTGCATAGAAGCCAAGCTTGCAGAGGGTCGATTGCCAACGGGTTGGGCATATGGCATAAACAGTAATAAATCGGACAAGCAACTCTTTTTTTTTTTTTTTTACAATTAAAGAAAAGAACAAAAAGTAATTCAGCCTTTAGGGGGTGAGGTAGCTACTAGCCCTGTATGTCAGGGAGAGTTGAGTGTGACATAGTCGATGGCAATCATTGGGTTTTGCCCAGGAGAAAATGCTTAGCCAGGAAGCACACTTGTTTTAAATAATAATGGAAAAAAAGGCCAAAATATAAAACAATTCTTTTTTTGATGCTTGCGCAGGACCGTAAGAGATCTTTATCTTTTGTGATTTATTTTTTTTTGTAATGCTCTAACCTTGTTGGGAAGGAGGAGACAAATGGCACATGATTGCCTTGTTGCTCTGCATGTTTCTATGTTTGGCTCAAAGTGCCTCGAGGCCTAAGGCGGCTGCTTCAGGCCTGCTGGTCTGCCAAAAGTGACGTCGAACAGCAAAGGCAGCAACAAACAAAAAGTCACAGCCAAACACTCCCACAGACAGATTGAGAACAAGGAACACTCACACAGCACAGTACAAACCAAAGGATAAACAGGCTGGCTCAAATCCCAAAGTCTGTATCCTCCCCTCCCTGCATTATTTCTCATCCTCCATTTTCCCTTCTTTTCTCTCACTCATGATCCCAGAGAAAAGGGGAGAGAAAAGTGAGAGATGCTGGAAACAGATGATGGAGAAATAGACAAAGGGTTAGGGTAGAGGGAGGGGCCAAGGGAAAGAATGGGAGGCAGAAGAGAGGTAATTGTAAAGTAAAGAGAAGAGGGTAAGAGTGGAGCAGGGAATAAGGACATTGTTGAAGGACATAAGGCAATGGTACAGTTAAATGACTAATTTTGTATGCTGCTCACAATGAGGGGTGTGTGCCTGCGTGCATGTGAGAGAGCGAGAGAGCGAGAGAGAGAGAGACAGGGAGATACACTACAAATGTGTGCTCAAATCAGTTTAATTAGTGTAGATGTGTGAGCATTGATTACCCCACCATCCAAAAATGAACCCACATTTTTCAGACACAAACTGTAAATCCTAGATGTGTAGATACATCTATTTACACTCATGCATGGTTCATTTACTTTTCACACGTATGCTGTATTATTTTTATAAGTTTCAGTATGTCTACACCACCTCATTTAATGTGTTAAGCCTTTATAAATCCATATTTGTATGTGTGCAATGTGTAAAGGTGTGTTGACACGCCCTCGGCTACTTCTAAAGCACATTAAGTGGACATGGTGTCTGACCTTGCCGTTCCAGGCTGGGTTTCAGTGACGGGACAAGAGTGCAAAGAGCACCTCTGGGTCCCCTGTGGTGTGCGCCAAGCCTGGGTTAGTCCAGCACCCTGTGACCCATCTGCTGAGGGATCAGGCTTAAAGTGCCACTGCAGGGTAATTGGCCTGTCTGTCTTCCACTCGGCGGACACACAAAGCCTGACTCAACACACGCACACGTCTCACATTCACTGGGCCATGGATGTAGTTGTGAGGATAGAAATTATATGTTGGACAAAACTGTAACTGAGAGTAACACACAGATGACGAAGAGCCATAAGCAGCTATGAACTGAGCCACACTGAGACACTGAAAGTTGGATTCATGGTGAATAGAGTGCACCTCACACATCACATGTATGTGATCCACTTTTAATGTCAACAAGTGACACAATGACCTCACAAGAAATAACTTTCCCTCTCGTGACCTCTCTCTTTATTCTCTCTCCAAGTTAGACAGGAGACAAACTGAGCCTGGGATAATTGCTCCTCTCAAATGTGCCAGATTAGATGACCCCATAAAACAATAGTGCCAAAAAATTAGAGTCTCCAAATTACCCTTTTTTATTTTCAGAAACACCCATTAGTGATGAGGGGAGCAGTGTGCTGTCAGTAACTGTGCCTGAGCCATGTCATGGGGTCATGGAAAGGTCAGGTGGGTCTGAATGTCAGAGGTCAGAGAGAGGTGAACACACAGGAGGGATACTGACGTCATGGATCAACCGAGGGACAATCAGTCAATGTTGGAGCAAAGATTGAAAGGGGGAGGGGGAAGCATGATGTCTACAGCCCAGGGTCTAGATAAAAATGAAGAAAAATAATATTCTGACAGTGTGAGTCTTCTATACAGACACGCCTCTGAATGTCCAAATTAAATCATCGTACTGTGAACTAACCTAAATATTTGTCTGCTTACCAAACCACTGAGTGTTTCTTTGTCTCCCAAAATCCCATAAAAGGTTTATGCGTTCTGTAGTGAGCTGACACTGGATGTTTGTTTTGTGTCTGTTTTAGTTCTGCCTCCTTATTATTGATCAATAATCATTTTAATGGCCACCACAGTAAATCAGTGTCTGTGCTTTTATTCCAGTGCCTGTGTCCATTACTGTATTCAGAGGATCCCTGACAAAGCTGTAGCCCCTCATTAAATAATTGATTTTCTGATTCCATATTCTGCCCCAGGTCAAATAGGTCATCCTCACACTATCCTCCTCCATTATAGTCCTCCATTCTCATCTCAAAAATTAAGCACCATTGATTTCGCTGCTGTTGGCCTCTTGCAACTGAAGAGGTCTTGTTCCATGCTGGTCCAGTCGCACTATCGATAATTCATCCATTCGTGCATGCGTCCCCTATGCAGCTGATTATTTGAGGTCCAACCCCAGCTTAAAGTGGGAAAGCATCTAGTGACACAAATAAGAGGAAGCCATAGTTCTGTCAGTTAGGTATTGTCTAATGTAAACTTGCTCCCATCAGAGCTGATGCCATTATTTTCATCTGCGTTTACTTCTCTCTTGATTTTGATTTTATCATCATGCACCAGCTCTTGTTCCGTACTTCTATTGCTTTCATATGACTGTAGAACACTTGGTTGTGTTTAATTGTGTAATATGAATAATTGTGGCTTTACCTCATGCACCCTAATCAGCCAGCTCCACTTCTTGAGCCTTCACCAGCCATACTCCTATTACTACCATTTAAATTACGAGTGGTCATTGATTAGCAGAGCAAGATTACATTTTTATTATGGTTATAAATATTCTTGAAGTGTTGATGTAGTGCAATTACACTCATTCCGCACGCACACACCAAGTATCTGTACACCTGAGGTCCACCCACATAGGCACTGTTCTATTGAGACCTCTTCTCAGAACTGTGTGGGCGTGCACACATTTGTTAAGCAATCACTGCCTAAAAGTAAAAGTGAGAAATCCTTCAGATGCACCTGTTCCCTCATTAGCCTGTTCTGTTTCTCTAGATTACAGCTTGGTTGCCTGCAAACAAAAATATTCATGGGACTTCTAAAATTGTCCAGCAGTACCCAGGTATTGGACCACAGTGTTCCTCTGTACTGCAGGTTCCAGGCTGTGAACGCTGGCAAAACCTGTGTTACCACATGATGTGGTCATAAATTATTTGGATGGATCCATTTACAATATCTTGTGCAAAACTAACTGCACTATAGCCTTACTCTTACTAGGAGAGCTTCTAATTAATAGAAAATCAACAGCTATATATATATATATATATATATTGAGCAGGTTTGTAAAAAGTTGTAGTAGCTCGTGCAAAGAAACCCCCACAGAGTCGGTGTTGATAAAACCATTTCCCAAATCACTGAATACATATTAGACAACTGTGACTTAGGTCCAGAGGGATCATATCCTGCTCACTATTTCAGAAGTTAGTGTTCTACTAATTCCTCTGCTGTGTATTCACCTGACTACATTTACACCCGGCATCGATGAGTGTCTCCAGTGACCACACTGATCCCCAACTGAGATCTCATTGCTCAGGTCACATGCTCCTCAAATATTAAGAACAGAAGGAGATGCTCGTCATTTCACAGTATATTTATCTTGGGTTCATGTTGCTTTAAAGAGAAAGACAAAGAGAGTGTGTGTGCTGAGCTGTTTCAATTCCCTCTAGTGGTACCTCTGCACTGCTCGGCTTGAAACAAGGGGTCTTTAATTCTTTGCTGCTGTGGCAAATGGGTGGTCAGGACAGCTGCCTGGTGTGGTTGGATCAATGACCAAATGACACTGCACAGACAGATAGAGAACAGACAGACTCAAGAAAAGAACGTCACCATTGACGGGCTGCATGCATTCATTTATGGTAAGAGCAGCTGCAATAGCCACGAGTCATGTTGAATTATGAGAGTGGATGGTGAAAAACAAAGCCAAAGCAGCACAATCACCACAACGCCATTACATTCTGCCTGTTGTCTTTGTGTTGACACTAAAGCAGGGTGGACGCAGGCATTGATGTGGAAACGAGCTTTCAGGGGAAAATGGATGGATGTACACTCTGTTTCATACGACTCCACCTGAGAACTACTGTAATTACAGTCCACTTAAAATACATGGTGGGGGATGGTACTGTATCATTTTCCCATCAACTGAGAGAATCGGGTCTGTTGTGACAACACAGTTAGCACTCTTCTCTCAGAATCTTTTGTTTATGCAAACAGGTTTGACACTAAATATAGACAAGTATTAATAGAGTGTAGTAACAGATCCAAATTTGACGTTGCTATTCCACAAATGGACGATGGCATGATTCTGCCTCAGGGATCCCAGGGCATTTCTCAGCCATGTGGGATGAGCAGTCCCTCCAGCATGTCAGGCTCTACTTTAGGGTCTCGTTCCAGTCGGACATGCCTGGAATCTCTCTCTCCACAGGGATGTATCCTCAGTTGTACCCTTTCAAAACAAACAGGCAGCTGCTCCACTCTGAATTTCCTCTTGATATCCGATCAGTTTCTAATTATGAACTCAGTTTATCTGCTAGAGATCACTTTGAGCACAGGTTCTGTCAGTGCTGGTCCCTACCCAGAGCTCATGGCTATAGAAGGTGCTGCAACACCAGGAAATTGCAAGCATTTGTGAACTTCCCTCCTTTGCCATGCTGAAATAATGACCTTTAATTTTCCCTATTCAGGTGAGGTCATTCTTTCCCAGCAATGTCAAATTACAAGGGTCCCTGAACTGAACTCAATCAGGCCTCTCACCTCCTTATTTCTGTTTGAAAACTTCTGATTGAATGGTTCTGTGACAACATCCCCTGGGGTCCCAAGGACACACAAACCCTGTGAATCTCTGATTCACAGAGAGAATGAAATTCTTTAAGACAGAGCAGCTTGTTCTTTGTCTCGGAGGCAGGCTCCCTTTCTTTCAATGCTTATCCTCAAAAGGGAACATTTTTCAGAGATTTCCATTGATTTTAACAGAGACTAAATGTGTGCGTGAGCACGGCAAGGTGACCACGTTGATAATTTTATTTGCAAAACTGCGAGTTTTCATGAAAATCCATCAAAAGTATGACAGGACGAGACAATCCCATATTGGTCTAAAAAAAAAGAAATGACATTCTGGGGCTTGATATGCCCCTCACTTGCATCCTCCAACTCTGCTTCCTCTCTTCAGGAATGGTCTTCACCAGGAAAAGTATTGCTCTTTCTCAAACAACTTACTGTTTGGATTATAGTTTGTACTATCTGATATTTGCACCAAATAACGGGGACAATTTGAAAAGCTGGTGACACATTAACCATAATCTAAGGTTTCACAAAATTGAAAGTCAAGGTTGTACGTTTTGGATGCACTTTTATCAATCAGTACATCGTTGTTGTTTGAATAATTTCAATTGTTTGTGTTTGCAGTTGTCAAAAGCTTGTATTTTTTATAATTCATCCCTCTGAGTTCTATCAAATATTCCAGAAAACAGATAAGTCAAGTATTCTGCAACTATTTAAAGAGACGGCTGTAACTCTAACTTTCACAGATGAATGTCTGTACTCATAAGTAAAAGTTATTTTTTGATGTATGATTACTTGATATTTTTCAGAAGTCATTTGATTCACTACTTACTTTCTTCACTTACTTCATTAGCTAGCCTTATGTTTCTCCTTCATGCAGTTTGTTGCCTTTCACTGTCCTAAGAAATCATTTCACTGGTATGTATAATAAATCATTATGTTTTATAAATCTGTCTGAGTCTGCATCTACCTCATTAATTATGCATATTTTTTGCTGACTCCTGAAGTGATCAACTGGCTTTATAGTTTGAATTATTTTACTTTGGGCAATGCCATTTTAATGAATCCATTAGTGTTATGCAGTGGTCGAGCAGTCTTTCCTACACTGCTGCAGTTTTACTGTCCATTTCTGTGAAACATCTCCCACATGCACAGACCTCAACTCCATCGAAACCCCTTGCCTCGCTTAACTATTTCATCTCCTCTTGCTCTCTTCTTGTATTTCTGACTATTTGTCCTTAATTTAAAATAGCAAAGACCTTGGAATTTGCTTTTGCTGCCAATCAAATCAGAGGACCTGCTTTCACCTTAAAGCTGTCTTATGTTGTAGGGTGAGCCATTGCCAGCCAGTACACTGCACTTGGCCCTTTCCATCCAGGTCAACAAGTACCACAGAGACCAAAGTCATCAGCGATTTTCCCCTGCAGTTTTTCACCATAATCCCTGCTGTTATTATAGTGTTGTTAAGATTGTTAAAAATCAATTACAATGGAATGTAATCATAGTCATTAGGGCCAGTTTAGCTGGACTTGATTTCACTGGTGGGTTGCTTAGCACAAATCGTATTAAAGGATCTAATAGCTAAAGTTGCATGGCTTGCATAAAACACACACCCCCCTAACTATGCATGCCATGTCAGGAGCATGTGACAATTTGTGGCTTCAGTGGTTTCCATTAGGAGTTGATAAGATTGGAAAATGAACACGGTTGCATTTTAATTTCACAACTTTACTCTAAATTGCTTTTATCTGCAATAGTTTCAGAATGATGTTCAGCTTGAATCAGTTCTTTTCCACACCTACACATTCACCAGGTCGGTCTGAAGAGACCCCTACAGACCTCCAGTGAGCTAGCAGCACAAGTACAAGGGAATTTTGTAGAAACACTGAGGATGCAGCTTAAATTTGGATGAATGATAACACACACACACACACACACACACAGTAGAGACATGTAGTCTGTATGCAGAATACCATCTACTGGGTCAAAGGCCAAAATGATTTTAAAAAGGAGTTTGTATTTTTATGGTAATATGAATATTAACAGTCACATGCTGGAATAACTGTGCTCATGGGTGTATGTGCATACACATGCACTACTGCCTCCCTTAAAATGATTTCAAAGCAGCCTTCATATGAAACAAATCCAAATAGTTCCTTTCACCTCTCAGTGTCTCACACGCTGTCTGTTGGACGTCTATATTTCCAGTGGGTTGCCATTACTTACATCAAAATCATCACATGGAACATTTGGAATTGTTTGACGCAACAGCAGGAAAGCAAATACATTGTTGAAGAGGGAGCAACTCTGTATTCTCTGCAACAGAAGTAATGTGAAAGAAATAGCATTTTATGAAATAAAATACATACATGTGGAAACAGACAGAGGGGGACCCTGTCCACCACATCTGTTTGTCTTTTTAGAAAGAAAGAAAAAAAACTAGTTTAATTAAAGACCTTTTTTTTCAAATTTGATTCAGCCTTCCATATTAAAACACCTTCATACAATAGATTGTCTAATACTGGGTTTACCTCGTCCTCTCTTCCCTCCCTTTTGTTCGATGTTCTCATTTATCATTCCTCACTTCACCTGTGAGTCCAAACAGCAATTAAAATTACGTTGCACAGCGGCACATGCTTGAAGGGGGGAGATGGTGGGAGAAAGAGGGAGAGAGCGAGAGAAAGAGAGAGAGAGAGCGACGTTAAGGACATGAAAGAGGAATAGAAGGGTGGTAAAAGAAATGAAACACAATGGGAAAAAGGGACAACAGAGGGCAAGAAGAAGGCAAGGAAAATGAATAAGAACATAAACAAGTCTCCCACCTCTCTTTCTTTTCCTTCAATCTCATATATAAATGTGATGGTTGCTCTCCCCATACAAAACCCCATAGGCAATTTAAAGAAAGTAGGCCAAAATGAAATATGGCTGCAATATAAAAACAACACTTCAGACACACAGCAGCTTGATAAGACCGTTTGGTGTGTGCATGCGTGCACAAAAGTGTGTGTGAGAGAAACCACGGAGTTTGTGGAAGGTATGAGAGCAATGGGACACTAAATGGGTCGCAAGACACATGAGTGTTTTATCAAGATTGAGCTGAAAGTAGAATTTCAAATGAAATTTTATACCATTGAAAGGGTTGTATAATCTATCATCCTGTTTCTTCGTCCCTAACACACACACACACAGCTCCTGTCCACATACTGCACTCACATGACTCTAACCTTTCAGCCACCAGCACACTGTAGCATGAGCAGGATAAATCCTCGGTAATCTGTCTGTGACATGCAGGAGGACCATGTTGACTTACTCTGAAGAGTGAAGCCTGACCCAAATATGGATGTGGGCATTAGCAGAGAAGTGACCTATAATTTAGTAACATGATGTCATGCATGATTGCACTGAGATAAAAAACAAGAAATAAAAAAAAGATGCGTTTAGGTTTGAAGGGCATGGCAGCCTGATGTGGCAGCGGGAGATGACTGTGTTTCCCTTTTTGGGTCTTAAAGGCTTAATTATCCAAAAACGACATACAGCGATGGCTGTAAAGTGGACACTCATTTGACCTAAATATCCCGTTCTTAGTGGCTGCAGGGGATTTTCAAAACTGCAGAAGGCTCGCCCAGCATTGACGAATGCAGCTTTGCGAGGACAGGCACTCCTAATAAGGGCAAATATTTGGTTGATTTAATAAAGCAACGCGAGTTAAACCTTACAGGAATTATTTAACAAATGATCCATGATAAATTCGGTGTGTTTCTGTTTGTACCTGCCATCCCCTCTGACCTGGTTTGCCCACCATTAAAGACATCTGTCAAAGTTCACCTGCCCACCAGATGTCCCCAGACATTTTTACTGGAGAAAGTCCAGACCCGATTCTGCAGACAAGAAAATGGTGTTTGATCTGCCTGTGGCCTGTCCCTTTATGTCTGTCCGCTGGTCCTTTGGTCTGGTCTCACTCAATAATTATGCCTTCGCTGCACCAGTCTGTCTCCATGCCTCTGGCATGATCTTTAGTTCTAAATAGCTGACAAGCAATCAATGAAGTGTTCAGAGTACATCGACATACAGGAGCGATTAGGTAAAATCAGAAATCAAACATGTCCTAACCTTTACAGTCGGTCCAGTGACAATTCCTCATGATTGTGCCAATTATGGTGGTCGCAGGAAAAGGTCCAATCAGGACAGAACTTTCCACGGTAAGTCACAACGTTTGGACTCCAAATGAAGCTAATAGCTTATGAATTGGCAAACAACCACACACTTTGCTTAACTGGCCTTAGAGAGGACAAATTCTTATAGATGTTGGACTGTGTCCAAGTCTACTGGCCCCTGATTCATCTTTTTATGGATAACTGGGAGCTGGATGATTGAGACTCTTTACAGCCAGAAAAAAAGACAAGCAAACAAAAGACAGATGTTCAGCCTACAGCAAAAATAATGGGAGGGTCGCACCAGAAGTAGGAATGGTTCTGGTTATCTGAACAATATTTGAGAATGTTTGGCAACTAAGTCAAACATGATTGACTTCCATTCATTTATCAATCCATCTCTCCAATTTTCCCACTGGTGTTATTCCTTATTCTAAACATTTTTCAGTGAAGTTGGCCAAGTGTTTGGCCACCTAACTTCGATGGAGACCGGGGACTACCAAGAGGTTGATGGAAACTTGGATAGATTGTCTCCTTTGACCTCGTCAGTCTCCATCCCACCCTCCATTTACTCAGTTATGTAGTTAGAGAGGCGTGTTCTGCAACCTGTTAACCAGCTGTCTCTCATTTAATTCACCCGTCTGCTTCTCACTTCAGTGGCTTCTAAGTACCAAGCCCACCAGCCCAGTCCCCGTCTCTTTCTAATTCTGTTCTGCCAATTAGTGAATTCTATGGCAGTGAAGGACAAGTGCTCTATTACATGTGAAGGACCATTCACTGATTAATAAAGCATATGTGTAAGTCTGCATTGACATGTATCTGTGCATTTATGCACCGCGCAGTAATTGTTGTGTGTCTGAGATGCGTGGTGGTGCTGATTCAGAGAGACAAGGACATTTTTCCCATTAACAGGGTGCTAGCACCTCATCTGGTTCAATACTGCCGAATGGCTGGCACTGACCCAGCTCAGCTAAATTACCGGTCAAGATGTTTGAGCCACTGATGTCACTGGCTATTAGAGGGGCCATTGCAAACTAATTAAAAGCTACTGTATGGGACACCAACGATTTGATGGCACTGTGGGAATCTATAAGAAAAACTGGAATGAATACTCAAATGTTCACCAGATCCACACACTCACAAATATCAATAAAAAAAAATGACCTTCTTGCTGATCCACAACCCAAACGAAGTGGGTCCTTCTCCAAGTTCAGAGGAAACAGGTTCAGTCGTTTGTGGGGAGTTCTGCAAAACTAACATTGATACATTCATGAAGGCAAAATCTGATGTCCCAACGAAAACATTAAAAACTACCAACACACACACACACACACACACATATGTGCATATATTTAAATACATTATATTAACAGAAGGTTAATATAATGACCAACAGCCTTTACTCGAAGATTAAAACGCAAGAACAGAATAAAAATGTCCTGGATTTCTTTTTACTGCTCATCCCAGGCCTCATACCAGAAGACTGATATTAAAAGGGCAAGGGTGGAATTAACTTGTCCAATTGTCAGTGTTTGCATGTGTTTGGAGAGAATGGGGGGGGGGGGGGACTTTCCATTCCCAAGCTTATTTTGGAATAAGATAGTGAGAAGATTCCCTCAAAGGTTCCAATCAAATCCCTGTCATCTCTTCTGTTTAACATCTTAAGCCCTAAAGGTGTGCGGATAAGTCGTCGCTGTCTCACTTCTCTGACTCGATTTCCCTCCCTCCTGCTGAGCTGCACATGTACTTGGAGTCAGACCCCCCACAGCGTCTTTTCTCTGGGGCTGATGTCCACTGTTACAGCTGGCTGTTTTAGGGATGCAGAGATGAGGAAGGAAGAGAAACAAAGACGGAAAAGAAAGAAAAAAAAAAAACGGCTCCTTGCCGAGAGGTTAAATATTTCCCTGTGGCTATGTGTTGCTATATATCAATAGGGAACAGGGCCTTCTATTAATAAGCACAAATATAAAAGCTACATTATATTAAATTACCAATAAAAAATGAAGTAAATTTGAGGATGAATTCATAAATCCACAAGGAACTTCTTCTTTATAGCATGCACGCTTTCCAGTTTTATTGTGCATGAGTCATTTTATAACGTGCAACACCTAAGAATAGGCTGAGCTGAAGCACAGGAATAACTCATGGAACCAGACTCCACATGCAGACGCCTACTAGCTGTTTGAATGGTTTGAAAGCCAAAAATCGTTTTACTCTTTTGCTGTAATGCATTTCTGCTTAATTCAAATGCATACGCACATATGAATCGAGTAGAAATATATAATCATTTATCTTGCACCATGATAATGCTCTGGTACATTTGACCCTGTGTGCCTCAGTCTGTATGTGTGACACTGCATTACAGATCCAGTGAGGCTGTTTATTGTTAATCCAACTGCACATCACCATTCTATAAATAACGTGAATAAAAACACACATGCAGATGCAGGATACACACTCACCTAATGGGAAATTCCCTCACATGTAAACAAACACACACAGGCTACAGAGTCACTTCACCCGCACAGACACACATAAACAGCGGCTCGCACACGGACTTCAAAAATTCCAAAGATAAGTTCACTTTTCTCTCCAGCTCTGGCCTCAGGATTAGTGGAACAGGAAGCAAAGATGACAAAAGAGCAACACAGATAGTGAGAACAAAATGAGGGGCACAAACAGGAAGTGGTATAATTATAGGGGACAACAAACTTCTATTTACATGGACGTCACGGGAGAAGGAATACTAAACCTAGACTTCCCTCAGAGTAGCTGTAAAAATTACATTCATTTTCAGAATGAATAGTGTATATATCCGTTGCTATGGAGCAGTAGGAACTCTGATATTTGAATAAGTAAATTATGTTCAGTCAACAGTGAATGGACTACAAGTGTCTTCATGACACACCTATAATATGTGTACAACACTACCACATGGGAAAAGTAAAGCCACAACGTCTTGACTGCCCCCTGGTGTTTGGCTTGGTATGGGTCATGAACATGTCTAGCCCCTGAGCACTGCAGCTCAGACTAAAATGTGCAAAATGGCAGTGCTAGTTTCTAGGTGTTGTTCATCTTTTACAGTGACACATACTCACAGTAGCAGGCTCTCCGTTCCTCAGATCATTTTCAAGTCCTGGTCCCTTGTTAAAATGACATCCTGCACTGAATGAAGAACATGCTGCTGGAGCATGGCCCTGACTTTGACCCCAGCACTTGAAGTCTAGAAGAGTCTGGTCAGATAGTGTGGATTAAATATGTATCCGACACATTGAAATAACAGCTGTAGCCCACTTAAGCTGCCACAACTTATTTCTCACAACCTGCTTGATCCAAATGCTCGAAGTCCTTGTTCAGAAATACTGAGTTCTTGAGCTTGAAATATTGATAGGAAGGGAATGAAAGCTTAACTGCAGAATGCAACTCCTGACATGTGCATGATGCAATATGAAGGTGCATCAGTTTGGAATAAAATATATTATGCGAACGGCTTATGTTTTCTGTAAATTGTCGTTTTGTAACATGCAGCATGATAACATGTTTTTTTTTAACATTGCACAAAAATAATAGGATATAGGAACAGCGCTGAAAAAGAACACAAATCGCTGCTGCTGCAGAATTTCAATTCTACTCATAATATATTAAAAGTATAGTGCAATAAGAATTATTTGAACATTTATTTTGTGATATTAATTATAGATCAGGGGCTCTGAGAGCAGATCGTTCACTCCTAATTTTAGACTAAATTCATATTTTCACTGGCATCCCTGTTTCTGTTTATGTCACAGATTCCTGAGGCACTACGGGTCAGAGGTATCCCACATGACTTGAAATAGATATTCCATGGCTGCAGTGCTTGTGTTTGTGGGTGGTGGACAGGGCGAGTCCGACAGACACTGAGGGCTTCGGAGTCCACGCCTTCTTCACCTTCGTCTTTATCACCGCTTTGCGTCCTCATCCGCTCCACACAGGCGCGCACAAACCGCCAACTCGTAAGGTAAGACGTCAGTCGTCTATTTGATTTTATATTTTGAAGAGACGGCGGCAAGACAGTTGTCCCTTTTTAAGTCGCGTGAGTGAATCTGGGGCACGCGTCTCCGTCACTATCCAGCTGCGCGCGGCTTTTACGCAGAGAGCCGGAACGAAGCGCGCGTCATGCGACCATACGCGTTATTGGTGACGGCCCTAATGTTTCCAAATAATCCAGGATTATAAGCAGAGTTTCTTCAGTGACACCCCCACCTTCTCTCTCTCTGTCTCTCTCTCTTTCTCTCTCTGTGTGTCCATGTACACCAATACACACACGCGCGTGCACCACACATGAACCATTCTGCGAGATGATTCTCTGAGTACTCTGGACCTTGCATACACAGCGTACTGAATTAAAGGTGTATCCACGCTGTGAACCCACCTGTCTACTGGTCAGATGTGAAGTGCAGTGATAAGCACATGCTGCTATTTTCTCTACTGAATTGATGAGCGCTCCTGGTGCCTGATCCTTCAACGCAGACATGAGACCTGCTTCCTGCATTTGGATTGAACGGAGCTGACCATTCAGGCCACAGTAAAATCACTGATATTATTTCTCTGAGAAACAAATTACACGCAGAATGCAGAAAATAAAATACCCCTGTTGAAAACAGTCAGGACAAAAGCACATTTTCTGGGCTCCTTCCTCAGAACCCTGAAGTATGCAGAATCTCCAGTTGGACAATTGTCTGTCGTTAATAACATCATAGAATACACTTTCTTGTGCCCTCAGCAATATTAAGGGGGAAGTTGATGGACATTGTTTTCCCTCCCCAGGATTTTCTATGGCGACAGTCCCTCAATATGCACACTTTGGCACTCTTCTTCTGCTGTTTCACTTCCTGGCTGCATCACCCGTCGTTCCAGATGATCTGGTAGTCAGCACAAGTCATGGAAAAGTTCGAGGGAAGCTGCTTCCTGTGCCGGGTGGTAATGTAAGAGCATTTCTTGGGATTCCTTATGGAAAACCACCTCTAGGAAAACTGCGATACAAAGCTCCAATTCCAGCAGAGAGATGGGAAGGGGTGAGAGACGCCATCACTTTCCCAAATACTTGCTTCCAGCCGCTGGATACAGCCTTTCCAGGTTGGATATATGTTTATGTTGAAATTTTAAAACTGGTTTTCTGATGTGTCATAACGTAATGGCCAAAGGGCGACAAGTGCTGCAAGAGCATAAGCAAACTGATCCTTTTTAGTTTTCTTAGGGAGGAAAAAAAAAATTGCATTGCACAGAACCGATGATATAATCCAATGTATGCGCTCCATACCTGGAGTGAAACTGATTGCATTGCTCATTAATATATCTCAGACTCCCTGGAAACAATTCAAACTGTTCAGAGAAGTGCCTTCAACGTATCCATTCTACCCCACCCAAGATATAGTATGTCACTATTTAAAGCCACAGCCATCTGTCAGGGGTTGCTTGGTGCCAGCTACTACAAATGCCATGCACACGTCCAGAGAAAACAAACGGCAAATATAGATACTACAGCTCACAAACAGACAGGAGACAATAACTTTTCACCATTTCCGCTAAGGACAGCCCCTTCAAAGGGAAAACAGAACAGAGATCAGCCTCATGATCTTCCAGAGTCCTTCAAGAGCTCATTATGAGTTCATTAAGTTACCTCACTTCATGATGAATTTGAACATGAACTTAATGCAGATCTAAAGATTGACCTGTAGGGAATTATAGGACCATGACTCATGTGATCAATCTTCCCAGGGTTTAAAGGTGCTGAGATGTGGAACCCCAACACCCCCATGTGTGAGGACTGTCTCTACCTAAACGTCTGGTCCCCACATGTCAATAAAACTCAGCCTGAGGTTCAGCCCCCCATGCTGGCCCCTGTCCTGGTCTGGATCTACGGAGGTGGGTTCATCCAAGGAACATCCTCTTTGGACATTTATGACGGCCGCTTCCTGACTAAATCAGAAGGTGTTGTTGTGGTGTCGATGAATTACAGGTAAGAACTCAGTTCACCAGAAATATGAATGTGGGCTGTAGCTTCAGTTAAATGCTGTGAACATCTCTCTTCATTTTGTGACCATCAACGTCAGACTTGGAGCTTTTGGTTTCCTTTCTCTTCCTGACAACAACAATGTCCGTGGCAACGCAGGTCTGCTGGACCAGCGCTTAGCCCTTCAATGGGTTGCAAATAATATTGCTGCTTTTGGAGGTGACCGTTCGAAGGTGAGGTGTGTTTGTCTTCTCACTAAAATCAAAACATCTGATTTTGTTTTGACTGTTTGAATAAATCATCGAAAGGGGAAGCAACTGTTGACATTTGAATTTAAGACACACACAAACAAAGCACTCCTCCTGCCACTTCAGAAGATCCATCTCCCACATTGATGCACGAATACGACAACCTCAAAACTTTAAAATGGCCACAAAAAAACATGAGCAAAATTCTCAACAAAGTACCAAACTAAATTTGTTCTTCACCCAAGCAAAAAGAGAGCAACCTCCTCACCACCCACATCCCTTGGTCTCACAACCATTGAAATTCCTCACTGATGTTATTTTTGTTGTCTTTAACTGCATTAGAATCTCTTATCCCACCTATGATATGTCCACCTTTGACCTGCTGTTGTTTCCAGGTGTCCCTGTTTGGAGAAAGTGCTGGGGCAGCATCTGTGGGCCTTCACCTGTTGTCCCCAGGGAGCAATGCCCTTTTTCAGAGGGCGGTGCTGCAGAGCGCCTCTCCCAATGCACCCTGGGCCACAATCAGCCAGACTGAGTCCTGGAACAGGTAGCTAACATATGTACATTAATTTAGATATTTATAGAGTAATATAGATTTTTTCCTTTTATTTTAAACTGACACATTTCTGCAGTTTTCAGATGAATATCCACCAAATGTCCAACCACTTGCATTCATGGACCCCAGGGTCAAATCTACTCACTTTGTTGTCTCTGCTTTGTAACCATGCTGTGACATATCACACAATTTCTGCATTTGCAAATTTGTCGGGTTGGTCGTACATTGCATATTCCAAACACATATTCGTTCTTGTGGTCTCTGTCCTCTCAAACCCTTCCTCTGGCCATCTTTCTCTCATTACTCTTTATCGCAGCCTTTAGTAATTATGTTGCTCCCTTCCACTGTCAATATCCAGGGCCTTCATGCTGGCAAAGTCACTGGGGTGTCCCACGGCCAACTCAGCTAAACTGGAAGCTTGTCTGCAGCAGGCTGATGCTTGGAAAATCACATTGCAGCAATATGATGTTCTCACTCAGCCCACAGTCTTAGCCCTGCCCTTTGTCCCTGTGGTTGATAAGGACTTCCTCCCAGATAAACCCGAGGTAGGGAGACAGGATTGTACCTTTTCTCTATCTTATCGCTCAATAAATCTAGTCAATCAGAGGGTGAGGGCAAAACAACACGATCAATAGATATACATCATATTGCTTTTTTTGATATACTATCTAAATGAAGCTAGACCATCCAATATTAATGAAGCAGTGTATTTGCTTTATTTAGGCCCCACACGTGGATATTGGAATTCTGTTGATGTAATATTTACATGATATAACCTGTAAAAGAAGGAACCAAATGTACTCCAGCCAACTGTGGCCTTGTTTTACTCTATGCTCCCTGAGTAATTAGTGCAGGATAATAAAGCAAAAAATATGCTGCAGTTGCATCTTGCAAAGAATCCTTAATTTGAAAAAAATGCCTCTTTGCTTCAGTAACAACAAATCTCCCCTATTTTCTCTCCTGCAGGTTCTGCTGAGAAGCGGTAACCTCCCAAAGAAAGACGTGCTACTGGGCCTGAACAAAGATGAGGGGACGTACTTCCTAATGTATGGAGTTCCGGGATTCAACATCAGCGGTGAGAGTCTGATCACCAGGGACGAGTTCCTGCAGGGGGTGACCATCGCAATGTCGGGCACAAGTAAGGTTGTGAGAGAGGCTGCCATTCTGCAGTACACCAACTGGATGGATGAGAAGAACAAGAGGGAAAACCGGGACTTGCTGGGGAGCCTGGTTGGAGACCGTCTTTTTGTTTGTCCAGTGATGGAGTTTGCTCAGAGGTAAGCAGTGTTGTAATGAAGTTGTTTCAGTTTCATTTTCAAGGGACCACCACACATTTTCAATATGAGAATTTGACCTACTTTCCACAAAAATTCTACAACAAAGCCACGCAGCCACTGAAGCTAATCCCTTGAATTGCAAAACAATATATAATAAACTAGAAAGGGGCATACAGATGAGAACTATAATATCACCATTGCAATGCCCAGACCAAGGGTAGCAATGAGTCAGAGGCTCTTTATATAGTCTGGAGACTCTGGTGCAGGATTTATTATTCTCCTCTTGCTTGGTTTCCTCATCCAAATGTCTCATCAAGTCACAGCTGTCACGTTGAAATCATGACAATATAAAAAAGTTGACATTGCCAGTTTGGGCTTTTTAAAGCACGTGCAGATTATTTCCCTCCAAGACTTTTCATTTTTGATTCTTGTGATTGTTCCAGTCAGTAAAGGAATGAATTTAGTAGTAGCAGTAGTAGTAGTAGTCAGTACAACTATATCACAATATTGTCCATTTGTTTTCCAGGTACTCAGAACGTGGTGGGAAGACTTTTGTGTATTTGTTTGACCACCCGTCGTCCGTCAATCCTTGGCCAGCGTGGATGGGCGTAATGCACGGCTATGAGATTGAATTTGTTTTTGGAATGCCTCTGAATGTGTCCCTGGGGTACATGAAGAATGAAGTGAACATGACTAAGAAGATTATGAAACACTGGGCCAACTTTGCCCGAACAGGGTACGCATAATCAGAAAGTCGATCAGGGGCTCAGGCGCTGTGAGGGCCCTCATGACACAGTTGAACTGTCCTGATCGGCTTGTCTTTTTTTGTCAGGAATCCAGGGATTGATGGAGCTAACTGGCCCACGTTCACCCCTCAGCAGCAGGGCTATGTGACTCTGAACTACAACCATCCAGAACACAGGACCATGATGAGGCCTCAAGAGTGCCAGCTGTGGAACAAATTAATACCAAGTCTACAGAGAGTCTCAGGTCTCTCTCACTCGCACACGCACGCACGCACGCACGCACGCACGCACGCACACACACACACACACACTCCCTTTGTCGGGGAGGTGTTTTGCCTTTTTTAGCTGAGGAAATGTGTATCCAGTTCACCACAGTTCTGGAGGTCTGAGTGGGAGGAGAGGAGGGTCAGTTGTCACTTCACTGGTCACTGATCACACGCTGAATAACAGTCACACTCTCCTCCACTGAGCCCATTACACCTCCAGCCGTAGAATTTATAGTAACATACAAGGCAATGTGGGCTGTGTGTCCAGACTACAGAGTGTGCAGGGCTCCGAAGGCATGGGTATCTAGCATCACACTTATATTATCTAACAGACCCTCTGTCTAAGTTCAGGCATAGCAAATACTTTTTTCAGATTTGTAAATGACTACATGAAAATTTACTTCAATTACAGTATGTGTACAAACACTCACTATGTGAAAGATGACAAAATGGTGTCAGACTGATTAGAGGTGACTAACATCTCTGTGTCTTCTCTCTCCACAGATGATCTCCAATCTTGTTTACATGCAAATGGGATTCAATTCTGCTGCAATAACAACTTCATCCTCATTTTACTGGTCACTGCTTTACTGTTTTTTTAGACAAAAGAGAACTCTCATATCCAATTTAAATCATATTTTAAAAATCTATGTATAAAAGGAATAAGCAAAACTCTGTCTCTACTATGGTTTGAAATTCTTTAGATTGCTGCATTATTTCTCTTTAAGCAGAGAATGTTTATTCAATGGTCTGCTGTTAGGGATCAAATGCTGGGATTATGAATCTGTAATAATCATATGTTTTTAAATCAAAAGCTTTGACTCACAGTTCAACAAAAACAGTGTTGAATTCAGAAGTGCATTTTTTCGCATTAAAATGGCACCATGCAATTACACAACTAATGTTAAGTACACCTACTCCAAAAAAGGTTTTCAAAAAAACACTTTTTGCTATGACCTGGGAAAATAATTTTAAACACCTCATTTTCATTTGCCTTTTTTACATAACACACACAGTGTAAGTGAAAGATGAATTTCACACAAGTATGGGTCGGATTTTGGAGGGTGATTTTCACAAATTAATTTCAAATGGCCATGTGGACATGATATTTAACATGTACAATCAGGGATACTCTGGATTTGTATGTATGATTGCAGTGATCATTAAAGACCGTGAATTGATTATTTAAGATCTGCTAATGACGTTTATTTATTCTGGTGTATTATTCTAAAAAAGTAGTAATATGAAACTATGCACACACACAAACAATCTCTCAGCTCCCATAAGCACTCACTGAATGATATTTATTCTTGTTATCATACGTGTTTCACAGTTGCACATAGTGTGTTATTGCTCATAATTCTGACTCTGGAGGCAGTTATGTGATAATAAACACCTTCGCTTTGCAAAGGTCAGGGCGTTGATTTAAAAAAAAAAGCAACTGAGAGAGAAGAGCTGGAGAGAAATTAACTGCTGTATAAAAAACATTGACTTATGCATTGAAATATACCTCTTTTTCTCTTCCTTCCAAATTGAAGATGAACTTGATAAATGTCAAGCTATTTATTCTGATAAACACACACTGCCATATACAAACTCATACCTTTATTACCTTCATTCAATGGAAAATGTTTTCTGTCATCAGCCCAATGCAGGTTGAGGCAGATGGCCGTCTACACTGGGCCTTGATCTGCCTCCGATTTATTGCAGCTGAAAGAAACTTTTGTCCATTTCGTCCAATTCCTCCATTGAGGCCAAGTGCATGTGAAACCCATTACATCCCTCCCAGTCAGCTTAGACCAGCTCCACAGGGGGCATGAGGTAACGTTTGGATTTGGCACCATGTAAATAAAACTGACTCGTCTTGCATGGTAAATTAATAACTGTGGGAACGCTTCAAAATTAAAAAAGGAGTGATCTGACAACCATTAGGATTTATTTTTCTCAAACATAATTGAAGCAAGTGAAAAAGAAAGTCCAAAATCTGCCTCTTGATCCACATCCGCCCCAAAAGTTAATGGAGTCAATGAAGACAATGAAGACATGCCTGGGTCTATTTTGATAAATGAAATAATATGAGGATGTTTAAGGGTTGTTCATCTTTGATTTTGTATTGGACAAATTGACTTTATTAGCAGTTGTTTGCACTCAAATCTTTCACCCACTCCTCTGAAAGTGGAAATTACTCATACATTTCATTTGAACTATCATCATGTCTTTCTAATTGAGTGAAGTTCTCAGCTCAGAACTCTCTGGATGACTCAATCCACTCTCTCATCCTGTGTCGTTTGAGGGTTTGGATTTGATGTGTTCACAGCTCATCATGACCGTGAATGATAAACAGCTGCCTCACACAAGGGCGGTTGTTTTGACTCGTGTCAGCGTCGCAGTGTGGCTCTCAGACATGACACTTTGAGACAGATGTCACAGGCCGAGCTGTGATGAATGCACATGACAGCAACAGCTTCATTCATTAAGAGAACCCCTCGCACCGAGTGTCATGTGAAATTACTATTACCAACCCCTGGTCCTTTCAAGGCTGAACACACTGTCAAAGAACGGCCATGTCTGATGAGGGACAAACGTTTGTTTCACCAGACGAGGAAGTGTGGCGATTTTCTGAAAGCCCTGAAAAGGAGTGACATGTCAATGTGACATGTAAAACGCTGAAACACTTGGAATTCAAATCATTAATGGCCTGTCACCATTAGCATTCAAAAGTCGAGCCTTTTCAGAGTCATTGTCAATCATCTGTTTGATGTATTCTGCACCATATGCCACATTTCGTCAGTCAGTTTGATGTATGTCCTTTGAAATACTGTTTTTATCTTTATCAGCTTTAATTACGTTAAAAGCAGTGTATTCAATGAATGGATGTTTCACTTGATTTCTGGTTCAATGCAATGAAATAATGAGAGCAGAGGGAAAACATGGCTGAGAAAAGTGTAAAGTAAGGAATATGCATATTCTTCTAACACACTATTTAAATATAAATGTAGCTGTTTTTATTTGGAAAGTGAATAAAAACACGGCAGATGCAGGAGCTTGGTAATCTCACACAGATGAACAACAAAAAAAAGTGCAAAGCAAGTCATTTCATTCTGAAGACATTTATAATTTAAGCTAGGACATTTATTATTCACACCCTGAATCAGAGAAACCTCAAAGTATCTCAAAACAGCTTCTGCAGGACAGACAGAAACCTTCTTTATTCTTTTCCGAGCAATTCGGGCCCATTGACTCTATCTTCTATCAAAACCTTCTTCAGCACGCGTAGCCGTGCTTGGGAAAAGATGCAACCAGCAGTGTGGTGCATCTGAAACATCCCCTGGACGCAAACCAGAGAACACTGTTTGACACCATGGCAGAGTGAGAATGAGTCTGACCTCGGCTGTCAATGGAGACGGAGACACCCATCATTCAAATGAGACAAGCGATTAGGGGAAGGACAAATCACAACAGCTGAAGAGAAACAGTGGAAGAAAAAGATGGACACAGAGATGGAGCACAGCAGCGGCTGGGCGAAGCTTCAAACACTGAAGGGTTAAGAATCACTGACATAGTTAAACGAATGGGCTACTTAGAGGATATAAACAGAAACTGCAATTGATAAAAAACAGCAGGATTTCCCACAGAAGAAGAAAAATAAAGAAGAGGAGGAGGAGAGAAAAATATGCTAAAAAGTCACAGAGAGAAGGTAATGAAAGACTAAAAACTTTCAAAATGAGAACGGATTTAGTGACACTGAATGATACAAGGAGAGGCAGCCAGCTTTCATCAGGCTACTGATGAGTGGAAGCGGAGAAATATAATAGCATCATTCGATGGAAATTGAAAAAGGTCCTGGGAATGTTCTTTGAAATCATATTTACGCTCACAGTGTGGTTTATCACGGGGCACGGGGATCATTTTTAGCGGTGGAGAAGCAAGAAAAATAAACACAACCTTGTCCGGGAGCAGACTTCAACTTTTTCTTTCAGCCCAGTTCTTCAGCTGACAGCCGTTTCTTCTTCTCCCTCACTTGGTCTTAAATGTTACAGCATACCGTGCTGCTCTGGTGTGAGCAGCCGTATGGGCCAGTTAGGTCGAGGTGGATGTGTAGAGTCTTTGGAACATGTTAAGATATTAGGGACTGAGTGGGCCTGGAGCGAGCTACAGGCCTGTAATGCTTTCCTGTATGTTGCAGCGTGGGTTCACTGCACTGCAGGACAGACGTGGGCCAAACCAGATGACGTCGGATGATGTGACTGTGTCGGGATTTAGAGACGCCGCCGTGCTGGAGTCGTGCGGTCTGCTGTGCTAATTACTGCGTAAATCAAAGTTCATGACATGTGAACTGTGTGCTAATGTGCAGTACAGAGGATGCTCTGGTTTTTCATTGACCTCACAGGGATTCTAAGGAGAAGCGAGCCAAGAAAAACAAAAAGTGATTTCGTGACACAAACTGAGAAAAGGAGTCATGCCTCCTATCACAGATCTTACATTTTGCGTCATGCAATTATCGGTTAAGATGTTCTTTCTCCCGACACCGGAGGGAAGCCGACTTCCTCTGCTCCTCTTTGCATCTTTGGCATAATGAGAATAGATGACGCTGTGTGTCGCCTAGGGGCATGCACGGATAAACAAACTGATAAAAGGATGGAGTGACCTTGTCTGTTGTCCCAGAATGACGAGTGAAGGTGAGGGAGGAACTAATCATCATGTGCAGGATGAAGTGGTGGCTGCAGTGATGGAGGAGAAGCGTGCTGGAGGTTTGAAGTCAACCTTGCACCCTAATAACCAATCACGAGTCTGCTAGAGAAACTGATCCGAGCATGTTCTCTGCTTATTACAGCCAGTTACAGCAGCACTCAGGCTTATCATTTTGGTAGCGGCGCTGCAGGGTTTCAGATTCTAGATTAAATCTGGAGTAGATGTACTGCAGTGTTCCACTGGCTCATATTCAGTGATAAACACCACAGCCTCTGGTGTCTGCTCGCTGACTTTAAACTTTGATACGTTCATGAATGATCCATGGATAGATTGTAATAAGATGCTGTCACATTTAATATGTTAATCCGTATCGCAGGAACAAGGCTATTCTAACTTTGAAATGCTACTACTTCCTGGAAGTGATAGTGGGCTGAGTAAAGCACAACCCAATGACGCAGCATGAACAGTTATCATTTATTCCCTGGAGTGAATGTTTGAAAGGAAGCATTATTTCACTGCCCTCATGAATTACCACGCTCTGTGTTTAACTCTTCAATACTGCAAATTTTGGATTACAGCAATTTAAATAATTTAAAATAGATTTATGGGTCAAAACAGGACAAACAATTTATCAAGGATATTAACAGGACATATGTTGGAATGATAATATCTAAATCACTGCTGTCCATAACACTGATCCATCCATTTTGGTTTTGCCGTGGCTTTGGCGAGGATGTGGAGCCTCTGCCAGTTTGTTTGGCGAGAGGCAGCCTGTGTTCTCTCACAGACACAAAGAAGTGTCGTCGCATTTTCTATTTTGTAAAATAAAAATCAGATGAAACAGCAGAATGTGAAAAACCGTGAAACATCGCAAACAATGTTTTACATGTGGAGGAGGTGGAAAAGTTTGGAAAGAAGGACGATGACAAAGAGCAAAGGAAGCAGCCTGAGTGAGAACACATTGAATATCTGCTGTAGCTTGCTCCATCAAAGAGAGGAAAAAGCATCAAATGCGATGAAATCCAAATAAATTGCGCTTAAATGTACATCGTATTTGCCGATTATTACATTTGAACAGATGCATCGCGCTGAATTTGCTCGCCAGATGTTAATGCAAACGAGGTCTTATCAGCTGTGTCTGGAAGAACAAGTTGACACTTAAAGAACAGTTTAAAGTCTGAAATACAACCAAAAGTGTATGTTGTGGCTATAGTGCTGAATCATTTTGCTGGTGGAGTCAAACTGCATCCGTGAGATGCTGTTTGAAGCTGTTTTTGCTACGGCGGTATTAACCTCTTTCTGCATTTACGATGCAAAGAGCCGCACGCTTGACTCGACGCTGACTCCCCTCTCTTCAAAGCAGTACTTTCCTTTTTCAAGTGCCGAGTGAGGGGAGAGCATCTTTAAATCTAACAAAAGGAGATAAAAATGCAACCATAGCATCTTGTGAATCAAACACATGCTCACATGCTTCCATCAAAAATAAGGAAGCTTTCATTCCCTTCGCCTGGGAATTGAGTTAAAGGGTTGTTTCGAACCAGGTCTCGGCGCTGTGTTGTGTTTAGGGACAGGATTTGCTTATTAGCAGCTCTAATTCAAGGTAAACTCGGTTGATTACAGTGTCACTTCCTAATGTGTTTTGCTCTTTTGTTCACTGCTCTCTCCAAGAAACAATCTACTTAAATCAATACAAAAAGCAGCCATGCAGTGCCCAAACCCCTTAAAGATGTTTTTCATTTGATCCTCTCAATAAATAATGTGATATATGGATTCAAAGAAAACAAACAAACGTGCACTCCTCTTCATCGCCCCATCCTCTCCTCTCCTCTCGGTGCATTGCTTTTGCCAAGCGCCTTAGCGTTGAGCTGCTCTCTTTTCAATACTGTTGATTAAAAATGTCTGATGCATCAACACGACTAAGCTGATTACAGATTTAGTTTCCCTGAGCAAAGGTTCCCGAAGAGTGCTGGCGAAAAAGTGGGGAAAAGTGAGGAATAATAGAACACACAGTGTCATAGCAACTGAATTGTGTTGAGTGTCTAATTTTTTTATAAGTGTGTGTGTGAGGGAGCATGCTCTCTCTGCATCTGTACGAGTTTGATTTGAGTGAGGCTGAATATGAAGTGAGTCATTTTAAGAAGCAAAGCTCTCAGGAAGAAAGAGGTGTGTGTGTGTGTGTGTGTGTGTCCAGTATAAAACACTGCATTGTCAGAACCAGTAGATTTCACGTTGGTTTCTAAAGTCCTGGATAAAACAAAACTAGGCAGTTTTTATTCCTGAAAATGTTGGCTTCACAATCCCAACCAGAGCTGGAGCTTACAGGTAGCTAAAAGAAACAAGTAGCTCGATACTGACAGTGCAAACACCATGACTGAGCCACTGCAGAAACTACGTTGTTGGTGGTGAGGAATAAGCTTTTGGATGGGCTGTTCACTGAAAATGAATCAATGCTGTGTTCTAACAATGCTCTATGTACTAAGGCCTTTTCTGGGATGTAGAAACTATCTATTCCTCCTGAAACCTCCATCACTTTTATGCAGCTGTCTCGCTCACTCTGTGCTGCACCTGGCTCACCTGAAGCATCCTTTATCAGCAGGACTCTTACCACCCCAGAATCAAAATCATAGAGATTATACAAATGCATCTTTCCTAGCGTGAACCAACCACCTGATGAAAGACTGTCACAGCCCACTGGCCCTCTGGCTAAAGAGGTGCTAACAGTAAGCATCAGTGAGCTCTGCCCTGAAGCTGTGTGCACCCTGGTGTCCTCTCCAAACTGACGAGAACAGATGTCGCTGATGGAAAATGATTATGGGAAATAATCGGACTTATTTAACCACACAAGCTTTGACTCCAGAAAGGACAACAAGCTGTGCTTTTTAGTTCAAGTATCAACCATCAGATTATTCCACAGGTCATCATTTAGCCTCATTAGTGTAATAAAGATAAGGGTTCAAACTTTGCTGACAGTAATTATCAGCAGTTGTCCCTTCACTGCTCTGAGCATGAGACACGTCGATAGGCTTTATTTTCTCTAATAGACTCAGTACCCGCAAACAACTCTTAGCAATGACAAAGAAAATATGCTCCCGCAGTTGTTATAATAAACCGCTGAATGCCGTCAAAGTTAGCCTCCGAGTCAGTTTGGAACCTAGAGGCGATGCCTTGGCATGGCATCACACATCCTGTCATTCACGGCCTTCTATGCTGCATTGTTTTCCTCCCCGAGATCGCGGATACTGGAAAGAATTTGATATTCTGCTCAAAGCTGGGAGGAAGATTATCAAACCCTAGAAAAACACTGATTTGTGTGAGGCTGAGATGTTTTCTGTCATGCAGAATGCATTCACAAGTCGTAGGTTGATTGCCTCCGACTTTTTAAAATGTGTTTGAGTGGGAAGCGAATATGGGCCAGACGAGCTGTGACGTCAAAGGGTTTTTTTTTTTTGTCTATCATGACAACTTGCACAATGAGGAGCCTACATCAACAAAAAGACAAGATAATTTGTTATTTATAGAAACAAAGGGTCATAAAAAATACCCTGTCCCTGCATAATAGTGTCCTGTCAACAGAAAAGAAATCAATGGACAGTAGGGCAACGGATGAGGAGACAGATGCAGCTGTATATGAGTAGGGTTGGCTGCACAGGTTGAGCTTGACCGTACCACAAGATAAGAGTCAATGCCTGGAAAACAGTTGAAAAGGGGAAAGATATGAATTTTATATTATTAGATATAAAGATAAGAAACTGAAGATAACAGAAGTGATGGAATGATATCATTTCCTGTCCAGTTTCCAGTAAGTCATTCAGAGAGGTCCTGTCTGAGGTACATTGATTGTTAATGAAATACATGAAATACATCCAATAAAAGGTTTCTTTTCTGCAACTGATTGAATAATACTGTGATGGATCAGTCCACGCTAAATGATGGCTACGCCGAGTACAAATGGCGTTTTAATATTGCTGATTTACTACATCCAATTTAAATATTCTCTAATAGGAACGAGTTCATAGTGTTGAAAGAGTGGCTGACTATGCGTCCACAGTGTGGGCTGGAACTGTTTGAAATAGTTAGATCTCCTCTAACATCTACAGTGGGCTGAGGCACATAAATACACGCCGTGGGTGAGACTTGGAATAGCTGCGTGGGTACGAAGATCTGCGAGAGAAAGATGTGTGAGTGATATCACTCTGCGTGGACGTGTTGTGTTGAGAGTGCACTGACACAGGGCTTAATGATTAAAAAACGTTCCTGCAGTATTTTAAAACAAACACAATCATAGCAACACATGTTGGATGAATGATCATGAGGCTTCTGGAAACATTTTCATGTTCAGAGGATCAACTTTACTCTCGTTTTTCTTTGTAAAAATGAAAGATGTGACAATCACAAACTTCAGAACAACACCAAGTTTATAGCAATGAAGAAAAGAAGCTGACAGTCAAGAAACAGACGACCCTTTGGTCTGTACAGCAACTCGAACGCAGTGAGAATAAAGTGATGCTCCGCTGCGACCTAAGGGCAAAACTAAAAATCCAACCTTATCACAAAGAGATTTGCTTTTTAACCCTACTCCCCTGGACACACTCACACCAGCACAATGATCGAAAAGCTTTGGAGCGATATATACAAATCTCTATATATCTATAGGGAATACCTTGGTCCACATATTGCTTCTTTTTCTAAGGATTCATGAACATTCAGCTGCTTTCTGATGTGATTTGCATACAAAGAAGAGAAAAACCTAAACAAGACGTTTCGATGCTTTGTGGAGAGTTTGTATCGCAGCTGGAGGACAAAACCTATTCTGATTATACAAAGGAATGTGTGTGTGTGTGTGTGTGTGTGTGTGTGTGTACAATGCATGATCGGAAGGAAGGAGGATGCAAATTGTCAAAGGCTCTTCCACAATGGACCGCTCCATCGAACTGCATGCACATGCATGTTTAGTACATAAAGTCCCTATATGTCTTATATATCTACGCACTCTTCTTTATATTAACATTCACACAAGCGTGCACATTGTTCTAAGTAGGGAACATACGGCTCCATCAGAACAAAAACAGTCCCTTTTATATTCAATCTGTTAGTGACATCAGCAACTAAACTTGTATTCGCCTTCACGTCTGGTTTCAACTCTGATGTGGAACTAAAGCCACATGTAATTATCAGTAAAAGACACTGGGTGACAGGGTGAATGAAAGATATAGAGGCAAGAGAGATTAGATAAACGGACCAGAATTACTGCCTCACGGTTGTGTGCCTGGTTGGGTGTCCAGACTCAATTTATTTCTCCTGACTCCCAGGGAATAACATAAAGGGTTCCATGGAGGGCAACATACAGTTATCGCCCGGAAGTATGAGGCCGTGAGAAATATATATTTCACAAGGTCCAGACTAGAGTTGCCAGTAGTTAAGAAAGCAAGTAGTTAAGTTAAAGTTGAAATGAACGACAGCAGGTAAAGTTTGAGGTGTTGTATTTGAGAGGAAGTGGCATGATTGATGGACTAAGATCAAAATACAATGACAACAAGAGTTTAAAAAGCACAATTCCAACTGTGAGAAGGTAAAAATAAAACCAAGTTGGACAGAGGACGCAGATATAATTCCTATTAATTGCCATTAAAGACTGGTGCACTACGAACAGTTCTTTGAATGTTGATAGTTAAATATCACTAAAGTCAAAGCTCAGGGTGCAAATACAAACATCTACAGGAACAAGTGATGCAAGAGAATGGGAGTCTTCATTTCTTATTCAGGTGGTGAATGAGATCACTGGAGTTTCTTACATTAAACATGTGACGAAGCCCATGTGGGCTGACTTACATGGTACAAATGAAATGAAATGTAGAAGGCATGAGGGACTCATCAGAAATGGTGATCTGGATAATGCAGTTACAAGAGGCTGAGGGAGGAACCGTGGCTGCAGCGACCGCTTCACTTGCGTTTAATATTTAAAGAGCAGACTAGACTATTCAAATCTCACATGCCATAATTCAACCAAACTGTCATTTATGGTTCCCAGACACAGGTGGCCCTTCACTCTGTCTTCCTGTGCCTGGAAACTCTCAAAGTAGATGACTTGTAAAGACCACAGACTTAATATGAAGACCAAAAAATAAGAATGGTCACCAAAAGAGACGCCAGAGCATCTGAACTGCCTTCTGGTGTTGTAGTATGGGTCATAAATCCTGCTGGAATCCACCAAGTTAAGTACATGTCAAATAAAGTTGTCTCAAAGACGGGCACTTCAATGCCAGAGGGATGTCCACGCACTAAAATTCCAGGCAGGCTTGCCTTTGATTAGGTATTTGATGTTATAATGTTATGAGGACATATTTGACAGCTAAGAAAGACACGTCATTGGTTGAGCACGGGTGGAGAGAGGACCCGGCATCGCTGCTTCATCCTTTGATCACTTTGCACGCTGGCTCCATTTCAAAGATTGCAGTGTTCATATCTGAAGAATCCCGGTCTATGCTTAAGACACACCTGCAGTTCAACTATCCGTCACAGCAGTTTATTCAGGCCATACCCAGCCAAACAGCCCTTCAGCTGTCACCTATTTTTCCTCCATCCACTAACACGCTCACATTCTGCTACAAAGTGTAGGATGAGTAGCAAGAGACATTGTCCTTGAGATTACACAGGCAGCCAGTGGTTAAACAATAACACCTTTGATGGAGAGAAACAACTGCACGCAGAACCGCTTTTTTTTCTGTGAAGGCACTTGGTCGACTCTAATGCAGTTTAAAAAGAACCATGGCCACACTCTGACCTTTGCTTCCTGAGATTGCTGAAGATATACAGCAACATTACATGTGATCAAATTATGGTTTATGGTCCACCTAATTTTCCTCTGTGTGCTCAAGTGCGTCTGCGACTCACTGATGCACATTATTGTGGACGGAGCATGGGGAGAACTTTTTGAGAATTGTTTCAAAGTTGTTGAAGTACGATGGTTCTGAAGCCACAAGAGAATAGAATGTGTATCTGATCTTTGTCTGCTAAAAAGGGATATAAAAAGAGGCCAAGTGGAAAGAAAACATGGCCAACTTTCCAACGATCCATTTCGCCTTTTCATGTACCATACCTGCTTTTTTTTTTTTTTTAATTGTTGTTTCGATTGTGGTCAATGACCTTGTCTCTCAGCATACCATTGTCTGAGTCTTGCATTTGGGTCTTGCACAGTCACTGAAACGTCCGGCTACAAAACTATGAGAGGTAAAAAAAAAAAGGCAAAGGGAGCTGTCCATTCAGCACCACCACCAGATCTCCAATGAAAGAGCAGTGTTATTTATTTCTCACAGTTTTGCTGTTTCTCCATTTCCTTTCTGGCATTTGATAGTTCTCCATTGAATCAACACATTTCATCCACTAATCTGTCCTTTTGTTTTGTCAAACTAGTGACACAGAGTAAAAAAAAAATGCTGTTAATATCTCATTGCCTTCTCAATTGTGGGAAGAAAGAGGTTGATCTGAATTGTGTTCAACAAAAAAAGCTCAGGCCTCTGCATGTTGGGGCGGCAGCTCAGCCAAGTGAGCTATACACCACCCAATCAAATCAAATAAAAGAAATATAAAAAAGAGAGATCTTATGAGTACTTATGTAACTCCTTCAGTCTTTGTTTAAAGCTACACAGGGGCACACTTCCCATCGCAGCTTACGTCAAGAGACGAGTCAAGTGGGATGAAGAGCATTCCTCAAACAGAGAAATCTAACTGGAGAATTTCCCTGTTAAGCCAGTGTGTCCTTGAACTCTCTGATGTTTTGCCATGTACAGCCCCTCCCGCGAGAGAAACATTTGGTTCTTTTGAAAAAACATGACAGATGCTGATCATGTGACACAGCAACCTCCTTCTCTTCATTCTCTCCGTCTCACTTTGCCCTTGTACATGTGTCCATGTGCGTTTGTGCACTGTGCATGTTTAATTTTCAGCGAGGTTTGTGCACATGTCCTACAGGTGTACGTTTTTCAGAGGTGATCATTAATACCCTGTTTTTATAACTCATTATTGCTCAAACGTGACAAAAATAGTTTGTTTTCTAGAAAATGTAGTCATGATAGAACATGATATAATTTTGAAAATGATCAAAAAGGCTGAGGTATTATGGTAATATGTATAATCACCTACGTGGACACAGACACACATCAGCGAACACCCTAAGATGCACAACAGTCAGAGTCACACTGCAGCCCAACACTTATAATAAATCCACTTTCAGTGGAGCCACAAATGGAAATTTTTAGAGGCGATCAGCGTTTTGCTGCCTGGCTAAAATAAATAAGGAAGTCCATAAATAGTCATGCAGTTCCATCTGAAAGGGTAATTGTTAAGTAATGGTATGCGTTGCGAGCACCACTTTGCTTCTTACCAGAAGAAAGGGGCTGAAGATGGTGTGTGTGTGTGTGTGTGTGTGTACTGGGGGGGGGGGGGGGGGGGGGGGGTGGGGTGGGGGGGGGGTAATGTGCTCCAGAGTACAGACGGAGCAGCACTTTTAATGGTAACTACAGGAAAATAGAGGACAAGAAGACAGATGCAGGAGATTCATGGCTGCATTAATAAATACTTATGAAGGAGACTGAGGGACAGAGGACATAAAAGCCTCCAACTATTGACTTGCTCCGTACCAACATAGCAATAAAATGACAGATGGGTTTGGTTGGAGAAGAAAGAGGAAGGTAAACATAATCCCAGACAATCCCAGCTGGGGAGTAAGGAGCAGAAGTGGGCTTCAGGACTGACACACTTATTTTGTCCATAGAGAGTCATACAGAGACAGCCCAGGATTGGACACTGTAAATATGATGACGCTCCAAAGGGAAAGTCATTTCCTGTGGTGGTGTGAGGCAATATAAATGTCAAATTAATTTATTAGCCCAACCTCCTACTCGGCTGCCATCAGCTCTTTTCAAACTGGCTGAACTTTGCTGAGGTCCAGTCGGACCAGCAGACGCTGAGTTTTGACCCCTGTGACTTTGCAGAACAGCGCGATGCAGGAGGCTTGCTAGGGACTAATCAGAGGGCCAGTTGCTGTTTTTATACTAGCCAGCAAGGAAGGGACTACCTTGAATAAAGGTTAATTTACGCTGCCTTTCCGGACAGAAAAAGACATGTCCTTTTCAAATGATGTAACCATCACTGCCAACATTCTTCCTTGCATCCTTCAAGCTGTCAGGGTTGATAAGCACTACATCAAATAGAGGGCAGCAGCAGAGTCGAGTGTCTGACAATAAGGACCATGGCGACATTGGAAGAGGTTGTGATGATGTACATCTGAAGAGATGAAAGGGTCTGATGTGGAGAGAGAGATGTCTTGTGCCCCCCAGGGGACAATGAGGATGGACCGATGGACCAGACCAACTACTGAGGCAAACGTATGCATATTCCCCCTTTCCTCAAAGTAACATTATGCTACAGGCAAGTATTTCCTACCTAGTCTTCAAACCTCACTTAAGATACTGGATACTACTCTGTTTCATTTATTATGTCCCTAAGGTTTCCCAAAACATGCAGAGTACATATAAGATATAACCTCCCTTTCCATATGCGTATCTAATGTTGAGCATAAATGAGTCTTTTGTCTCTGTGGTGTGTTTCTGTTTTCTCTCTACTGCATTAGTGTACTTCCTCCTGGCATTCTGTACACAAGGCAAGTAACAAAAAGCAAATCCATGTTCATTTCCTCTCTATCTTCAGGCCCAGTGCAGAAGTTTGAGAGTTTTAATGAAGCAAAAAGCAAGATAATCAAATCAGATCATCAACGCACTCACAGGACATGATTATAAACTATGGTTGTTCATCTTTGGAGACTAGATCTTTCCTTCTCTTCAGCAGTTACAGTCCTTGTAGTTTCTTGTAACCTCTAACCTCTAACTTTGACCTTCAGTGTCTTAATCCCAGTGTGACTCATAGGTGTCACTTTGCTGCAGTTTGTCCATCCTTCCTGCCTTTCTATTCCTCTTCCTCTTTTGCTTAATCGTCCTTTCTTTGTTTTTCTTTGTCACCCTCTCTCCTTTAATGTCCATGAATGTGAGTCATTCGCTGACACGTACGCCCTACTGTCAGCAGTTCTCTAGGTAAATAAAGAAACACACGTGGATACCAAAACAAATACTCCTGCGTAAGCACTGACATCCATATGATGTGTTCTGACTCCAAACATCCCCCATGAGCTTCTATGCATAATGCTTACATACACACTGTATCCACCCACACGTGATTAAGGGAATGCTAGCTGAAACACAGCTTTAGCATCTAAAACCCTGCGTACCATAAATGGAAACACAGGATGTTTGAAAGGCCTCATCTAAATGCTTTGTTGTTGTTTTTTAAATTACTTTTTATTCTGGTGTCAGAGAACTCAGATGTCAAACAGTAACCCCATTTTTTATCTAAAAACTGAGGCTGCCTTTAATTTACATTATACAGCACTGCCATTTTATTTTGTACTTGTATCTATTGCTTGAGTACACAAAGTACCTGTTTAATATTTGGTGCATCGAGGTTGCAAAGTGCTTCACAAAATGGTAACGGTCAAAATCCGGCAGAGACATCCACCTGTTGATCACACATGGGTTTGATGAGTCGTGTTGCTGCCCGTTTGCCAAACATGAAAAACAAACATAAAGACATGGCTGCTCTGATGCTTTGGATTAAAATTCCTGTCAGTGTGATGACAATGCAGTCTAGTCTGAGCTGTCTTTGCCATATTTTTCCACAATGACAACAAGAAACCTTTCATCTGCAGACATGCTCCCTTGCATGTCTCAAACGTCGACCTTCAGCCTTCAGATGCTGAAGTCTATTTAGTCTTCATTCAACTGAAAATCTCCATCTCTTATTCCTGAAAGTAAAAAACAGAATTAGGGTTGTCATTTTCAGTAAGCACACTTATAAGAATGTTTAAAACCCACAAAGGCCAGGTGGGTTCCATTTAGAACATTTCATTTCATTTTATTCGTTTTCACAGGTGTCCTTCATGATTAATCTAAACCAAAAGATGTGAAACTTCTGTCCTGAACAAAATGTCTACCTCTGCGCCAGCCTTTTCCTAAACCACACACTAGGAATACAGGTCAGTGAACCAGTGGTTAACATTAGACATTGTGTAATTGAAAAGTTAAATAGAAATAACTATTACCATAGAAATGATAAAATAATCTGTCATTTCTCAGTATTGTTTTGGTAAAGATTAGTCATCAAATGTACTGTTCCTCAAGATAACGGGCTGTTTACTGCAAAGTATTTACAGATACATATTGTACACAATCACCTGCGTGCAAACACTCACACAGCGTTGCTGAAGGGGAAAAAAAAAAAAAAAAACTGATCCAGCTTGAAACACAATCACACAGAGCAAATCCTGTCCTGCACTGGCCTTTAAAGCAGCCAGAGATAAATCACCAAAAAAAGGATTAAAGCCCATCAGTGAGCTCAAAGCCCCAGAGCAACAGGTTCCACATTTTAGTAGCCCACCGATTCATAATGTGTCATAAATTCTTACATAAATCAATACACTTTTAGAATATTTTTACTGAGACAAAAAAATCAATAGCGCACCTCTAAATTCAGTAATGTCATGGAATGAATCATAAGGAAAATAAAACCATGATGCACGGTGTGATACAACGGGAGATGATGACATTTACCATTACATGATTAGATTGAGCCTCAGAATAACTGACAAGGTTGTGGTTTAAATTGTGTACGTTTGCAGCTTAACCTCACAAGCCTCTGCCTCATCTTGAACAAATGCACACATCCCGAGCTCTATGCCTCATGAATGGAGCTTCATGATGGCAGACTTGTATGTTTCCACCATCTCGTCAACGTGACGTCAACACACACACACACAACAGGATTAAGAGGTGCTGTAGCAAAGCAGTATAGACGTGGCCTACATTCATCTGTAAACACAGAGACGGCGTATTTACAGTAGTATCTCTTCTGTGTCTGTGAATACAACCGCTTTATATAAATAGAAGCATGCAGTGCTCAAACGGTGCTGGTGAATGCTTGTATTCATTTGTATCATCGGCTATATTGAATATTCCCAACTTAACCTTTGATCTAACACCGTTTGTTTTATCCTGTGTGAGGAAATCTATATGTGCTTGTGCCTGCACATTGATTCCGATTCCTGTGACTGAAGCAGAAAAACACTTCACTGCGCTGTAGGAAATATGCTGTGACCTTCTTTCCCGTAATGAAGTATTTTAGAAATGTATAAAACAGCAAGCTGCCTGTGGAACTTGACCATTAGATCATTAGATGTGTAGCTGTGACTGTAAACCCTAATCTTTGTTTACTGCACCCTGTGAGATTGATCCATATCAATACCTCCCTCACCCAAGGATCCTGGTATCCTGCAACAGATACCGACTGATGGATTGCGAGCCGTTGTGCTATTACAGCGGGAGGCTGCAGAGGTTGTGCAGCTCCGAACACAGCGCTAAATCTGGGAAGCTGGATTTACCCCGAAAATCTGATTTTAACCTTGTTTGACCTCGATTTTGACGGTGTTCTGCCATGTTGAGCTGATGATGTGAAAACTACATCTGTGTCACGTTGGGTGTTAAAATCAGATTTGTCTGGTTGCTCATGGCTAAATCCAGCCTAGAGCTGTTATGGGCTCCTTACTCTGGTCACCACAGTGTCCAATTATACTCCTACCTGCACGAATGCTGCTCCAGTGAGGAGTACTGTGCAGGCTCATCTTGGGTCAGGGCAACAATATAAGACACAAATGGTCAAAAATAAGACATTGTAATAAAAACATCCATGCCATAAATGCTGCATTCAACCAGACTCTTGCTTTTTCAATTTTTGAATTTTTCTCCTCCAAGCACCTTATTTTATTTATTATTTTTTAATTAATTAATTATTTATTTTTGATCTTATTTTTAATTTTGAGTAAAAATTTAACTTTATATTTTTTACTTTTTAAGTTTGTTGTAATTGTATTTTTTAATATTTATTAATAATACTACCTCACGTATACGTCATGCTGCTCTCGTGTCTAAAATTGCCCCCTGGAAATAAATAACGTTTTCTGAATCTGAAAAAAGGTTTCAATATTTAGAATATAAGACGTAGTGTGACAGCATCTTTTCCTGACGTCTTTCTGCTGTATTTGGACATGCATAAATAAGTCAGCGGTGAAACAAGTTCAGGGGAGCGCTGGCAGAATGAGGTGACGCAGGTTCAAGAGAGAAACAAAAGGTACTACGTGGGAAGGTGAGAATCCTGCCATGACTCAAGACCAGGACGGACACTGCTGACTCAACGGAGGCCAAGGAGAAGGACTCTCTGGAACAACTTTACCTACTTGTAATGTGCACGAGGACAGAAATAGTCTCAAAGGTCAAAACTGCAGCGGCACTTGTGATATACAGAGCCTCTCCATTGTGTCAGTGTGTTGCTGAAGACCACCAGAGGAATCCTAATCCATCAGGAGGATTTAGTCAGATATACGTCTGACTTGGTTGGCAGAGAGAGGCCAGGCTGTGAATGAACACCAGGTCAGTTTGGATCAGTCACTGCGGAGCCCTGTTGATGCAACATCAGCACTAGAACAGCTTTCTATTGATTACCTGTAATTCAATATGGCTCCAACAATTTTCATTCTCATCCTACTGTCATCTGAGTTATTGTGGAGCGCTGCTGTGGGTGTGGTGCGAAGGTTTAGGAGGCAGTGATTAATCAGGCTGACACTGTGAACAAATACGGGGTGGAGAAGTGTGCCGGCACGGTCGCAGTGTTCAGGTGATTTTATCCAGGCTCCTCACAAACACACACTTAAGCTCTTAGCAACCTGGATTAATGCTGTCACACCTTTGTCTCTCACACACACACACACACACACACACACACACACACACACACACACACACACACACACAGGTTTAATCTCTTGCAGGATGATTGTTTTTGTTCTGTCTTTTCATTCGCTTGCATCACTTGGTGCTATGGGCAGTAATGTACTGTTATGTTTTTGTTTCCATTGAAAACAGTTCTCCAGCTAAAGATCATTTCTCTGTAGGCAGAGCCCAGCAGTATGAGTCAGGCTGTGGATTTATTTGTACAACCTTTTTTTTTTTCCCATCTCTCCAACATTAGCTACCATTTGATGGTGACCTCGGTTGCTCACTGATCTTCTGCCTCCCTCTTGTCTCTTTCTTGTTTTTGACTTCTTACTGAAGGATAATCATGTAAATGACACTTAGCTTTCATCTAGAGTCACTTCCCCCGGGGAGGATCACAGGAACCACGATGACTCAACTCTATACCAGCTCAGGTGTAAGTGAGGCTAACCCGCCGTTGTTTTAGCTTTAGTGCCAGTGTGTCGATTGTGCTTTCATTCATGTCTCCAGCTAGCACACAGTTGTTGTCTGCCACATGCGTTACATGCATTCATGTAGAATGAGTTTTTAAGCCTCGACTCCCATGTGTTAAATCCTTTCCCTTCTGCTTTTCTCTTTCGTTGTACTGGAATTCATTTTCCTGCCAAAAGACCTGCGTAGTCATTTCTGCCATGACCCATGCTGAATATAGCTCGGCGGTGTTGTTAAATGAGTTGTGACCTGCCTCACAATCGTTTTCTTTATCTCTCATTATTTCTCTCACCGGCTCATCCCACCTTGTTGTGAGTCTGTATGCTCAGGTTGGGCCAGTCGACTATAAAGAAGGTTTGTCGTGATATATCAGCGATTGTATACTCACGCACACACACACACACACACACACACACACACAGTCTGTCCCAGAAGAAATAACGAGATGGAATTGAATGGCAAATGGCTGCAGACAGAGAGATGCATTTGAGCGCAGAAAAAAAAAAAAAGGATAGATTTTGGGTTGATAGATATTCAACCTGCAGAAGTGGACTTGCTCTGCTTCAGCCTTCAATTCTCATCAAACACTACACGTGCTTGAACTCCTCATTCACTCCAACTCTCCATTTTTCTCCCCATCTTCTTTGAACTTGCTTTTTTGTGCAGACTGCCAACAACTGAACAACTGAAAACTCAAGTTGACCCCAGCTGCAGGGATCGCTGCTAACCAGCCTCTGATAAATGGTTGTTTTAAGTCGGCTCTACATGATCACAGATACCTATGGGCACTTACTGGAATTGGTGACATTTCTAGTTGGTGATTGTCTGTTTCAACTACTTTTTGAACTCAGGGGAATCCCGTTTCCCCATTTTAGTGGTGGGAGAGGATTTTGTGGTGCACAATAACGAATGAAGATGATGGTTCTATCATCAGAGGCTCAACGGATCAGCCTGACATTTCAAAGGGTCAGTGCAAAAACACTGGACAGCAAATGGCCCAAGATGTAGGGGCTGTGATGACAGACGTACTGAAAGTGTGTAAATGAAAGACAAAGCTATGCTGAAGAAGTGCTGTGTGACTGTGCTCCTGAAAATATGTGAATGCTATATGCACTGTGAAGCACTTAGAGTAGGCGATAAGACTGGGAATGTGCTATAAATATGGAATGAAGAACACCCTCCATTTGCCAATTTAAGTGTTGAGTAACAGCCGAGTCAAGGCTCAAACATCAAAATATACAATAAAAATAAATGCATACATTATCATCCACACTTCAACCACTCAGTCGATCTTTTCATATAAAATCCTTCCATTCATTTTTGTTATGGATCCTCAGACCCACAATGTTCACCAATGTTGCTGTTTTTTCCCTAGACGCACGACGTTGCTAATTAGAAAAAGAAAAAAAGAAAAAAGCCAGCTGAAGAGCAGTAGACAGTTATTAAGCAGCCAGGATATAATCAGTAATGTACTGTAAAGCATTAAACACTGTTCTCTGGCGTCAGCACTAAACCTGGATAGTTATGTTCATTAGTGTGTTCCGTGCAATTGTGTCCGGGAAGATTATGCTGGCTGGGTCTGCTAATATAAGATGACACCCACACTCCCAAGATTCACACATTACTGCATGAGTCATATTGTCCTCACTATTTCAGGCTTAGCACTCTGTGTGTGTGTGTGTGTGTGTGTGTGGCAGAGGTTGCATGTTGTGATATTTTTTTTCTACTCATTCTTAGACAGCACTCATATTCTGGTGTTTAGGACTGTGCACCGTCGATTCCACCAGCATAATAAGATTTTGAGGAAAACAAAATACCCCCACGCCTGGCTGTATCTGTACCGACGATGCTTTCAGTTGCCAGTATACAGTATTAGACATCCAACTACAGTAACGCTGCATGTATAGCATCTAGACACTCATACCCAGAGGATGTGTCCATAATCTGCACAATCAAAAGTCTTAGATTTCAAAGATTCCCACAGCTCTTGACCAAACCACAGCTCCACACTCAGCATGTCAGATAAGCACAGGCAGCAGTTTGTTGCTGGTGTTTTAACTCAAGTGGGATATTGCATGTAAAAACACTGTTATAAAAGATAGATACAAGCAGAGGAAACAGAGAATTCACCATTCTTAACACGCAGAGCAGGGGAAGGCAAAGTGCTAAATATTTTAACAGCCATATTTTCACTTATGCTTTAATGAAAATGGCTCTGCAGCAGACTTCACTAACTGCAGTGTAAATGTAGGCACTTAGTATTCGCACACATCTGAAACAACGATGAAACATGCACCTGTATCATTGAATGTTTGACTGCTGTCCCCATTCACTCTGTCTACCTCATCTCCACATTGTATGCTAATGCACACGCATGCATGAATGTGTGTGTGTGTGCGCACAAATTAATTCCAGTTGTTCATTCATTTAATAGCCCTTGTTAAATGTCCATGAATACAATCGTGAAAGCTAATCGGTAAACTGAGCTCATGCTTTCACATGTTGACTAACAAGAAGTCAAAATGGGAAAGATGTAACACACTGAAGGGAGAGGAGACAATGAGGAGCCACATGTCCCTGAGAGTCGCTGAAGAAAACTTTGGTTTTAAAACATATTGTTCTGCTATTGAACAAACTACACCTTTTCCTTGTTCCTTTGCAAATTAATCTCACTGTGCGTACATTTTCTTCATTTTATGATCATCACCCGCCTAACTTAACCAGCCAGAGTTAGATCCATCTGCCAGCTGGTCAGTTGGTATGGCATTCAGTCATCTCGGCTGCAGTCAATCAATCTGTCTGTCTCTTTGGCCCATACAGAACTGCAACAAAGCAGAAAGAACACTATAATCCACACTATCTACTGCAAAGTGGTGGGGATCAAATTGCCATTTACTTTCATAGTCCCAAGAGATTGGGTTCTTAGTCTTGTGTTCAAGAGTGCAAAAGCTGGAGGACTGCTCGGAATGGAAAAACAATTACTGGCTCTCATGACAGTAGAATGTATGACTAACAGGGATGTTGCCATGGAATCCTCAGCCCAAATGTTTCAAGGCAGTGATCAGTGTCTCTGTACCTGTCTGTCTGTCTGTCTGTCTCGGGTCCTTGCTTCACCGTACCTGTTCAGCCCTACCAGGGGTTTGTGATGCAACTACATTGGAATTTCAAGAGAAATTTAATTTATATTTAATGTCACTGCAGTGAACTATACAAATCTGACTGGCACTATATTTCGCAGCAACCTGATCTAAAAGATGGAGGAGGTGTCAGGCAGGATTACAAAGGGTAACGCTCATCACCTACACCAGCATCATGAATCACAAGAAGTTTAAAACATATCCATTTGTTCAAATTTCTAATGGAATAAGGAATGCAGTCTATGAAAGAGTCAAAGTTATGTGGAGGCAAGAACACCAGGGACAGGCTGCTTGTTGAGAGGGGACTTGGCGCCAGATGGCACGAGGTTGTGATTCTGGACACTGCCAAGATCTCACTATCTGTAGTAATGGGGGGGGGTTGACCTAAGGATGGGCCCCAAGGTGGGCTGGGGTCAGCACTCTCATGTCCAAGTGGATGAGAGACCTCCTGCCAGTGCATCAGTAGAACCAGACAGTGGCAATGTTGAGAGGATTCAGCTGAGAATAAAACAGGACAGGCTTGTATTGTTACCACTCATAATATAATACATGTGTCAAACCTCCACTCTTATCAGGCCTTCTGTCACTGACACTGAGGGCATCTAAGAGATCAAAGGGAAGATCTACTTTTTTGTGACTGCTTTATTTAATTTTAAAATCACCTAAGTGTCATTGGATTTTTCTTTCTTTTCCTTCCACACCTGGCATTGGGAAATGATTCATCTTTGAATGTGAAACTCAAACTCTAACCCTGTTACAAATCTGGATATTTTGCAAATCTATTACAAAGTTGGGTCTTTAAGCAAGCTAATATGTTTTCTCTAAAACTCATCCCTACCATGTCCAAGCTTTCCATAATTCATGGTTTTCCAACTTGTATCGATTGGATCATCAAACTCCTTACTAGAGAGCTGTTTAAAAAATCATTAATGCGTTCTGCTGCTTAACTTCCATGCACACATGCTAATTTGTCCAACACAATTACACAAGCACCAGAACCAGCTGTCGTAGATCACAGGAACCCGATCACAAAGGAGACATCATCGAAGAAAACTGAACAACTGAGCATTTTGATTTTGTAATAACTTCTAAAATCAATAAATACTCCCCAAAAACAAGAATACTAAACTGCTTCATACAGCCTAGACCTACATTTCCTGCCAAATGATTTCTTTATTCTATCACAGCAAAAACACATGTTGCTTTATCATACATATATAACATACACATTAAAACTGAAACGCAAACATATGTTGTTTGAGTCCACACAGCGACACATGGGCATTTCCACACATTACTATATCAACACTCACACACATTTGCCCTTGCATGTCACTTTAAGGGCTTAATCTCTTCAGTGCTCAAAGGCAGAGAGTCTTTGGAATTCAATATGCTACAAGTGAGTGACAGCGTACACATCACAACAACAATCCCAGCAACAGCTGATGTGTTTGATTCCTCATGTTTGACCTCTTTTTTCAAAGCAAATTATCGCATCGCGCCCTTCTTTAACCTTAAAGACAGAGTCAGAGATTCAAATAGAAACCCAGGACTGTTTTTCCTGGTTTACCCACAAGCTGAGATAAATACAAATGTTTCCTGGAGTCTTTATTGTCAAATTGATTTGGTTGTATCCCCACTGGTCACTCTCATTTCCACAGACACTGTGAGACACAATTTGTCAGATAAATCAATTACTGTTCCCCAACCAAATGTGGTCCCTGGAATGGCTCACCACAGATCAAGTCCCACCATTCAGATACAGCTGTGTACAGGAGTGTAAAAGACTCCTGGCTAACATCTCCTGTATAATGGATGGTGAGGTGAGAATCACATAGATAGACCAGAATACCACTGCTCCTCCTCTTAGTACACCCCTTTACTAATCCCTCAGAATAAATAAGAGGCATGTGTCAGGTGAAGCTTTCCTCTACTGTTTCTACTAGATCCACTGCTGCGGGTATTCGCACAAAGTCCACACAGTGGACGTCGGGCCATCGATGTGTCAATGATGCCAACTGGATGATGCGCTTGACATCCCTTTCAGCTTCAATGTCCATTGGCCAGATGGTGGGACAGATTGGTGGCAGAGAAGACCGGAGGTGGATACAAGAGCTCACTAGCCTTCTCCCTCCACAGGCCCATGAATCTTCTAATAGCTGCTGGTTTCTAATGGTACGAGTAGACATTGATGGGCTGTCCATGCCCTGGCAATTATCACCAATCGTTACTCATAGCCCTTCAAAGGAAGTGACTGGCCGTCTCTTATTTACAAAGTAGTTTGGACCATAAACCATTGTGTCTTGGAAGTTAGCTCATAACTACAGTCTATACTATGTATTATATATTTTTGTTGACAACCTGGGATAATCTTATCAGCAGTTCAGAGTAGATAAAGTCTTTTGAGAAAAAAAATCTACAAATCTTAAGTCTGGGGTGGGGGCTCATGCTACAGACTGTTTATAAAGATGGACGACAAATCTCTCCGTCCTTCCACGATTAAGAAATGAAGCCAAAATACCCTGAACAATCACCAAATAGAGCAATTAATCGAAGGGATGGAACTGGCATCAAGGTCCGCTTGAACAAAGATCAGTGTGATAACAATAACAGAAAATGACAGAAACCATCTTAAAAAAAATGTGAATCTGTATTTTGTTTGGACCATGACCATCCATTGACACAGAGGAGGAGGGGCTAGTGACCTTAACAGCTTCCACTCACCGGGGAGTGATGGCCTGGAATCAGTGGGCTGTCAAGTCATTTATCTTTCAGAGTGTCAATCACCTTCGTCTATCGACATGTGAATAGACTTCTGGTCCATGACTCCTCTTCAGATTAATGAGCTTCAGACCTATATTAAGACGCCTGTAACTTGATTTCCAGAACTTGCATATTGTAGCTTTAAGTGTTCCATTAATGTGACAGTTATATATCAGTAATACAGATTGAAGGGTGACAGAGGGGCAGATTATCTTTGACAGTCAAATGAAGGATATCTTCTCGGCCTATTTTCTGGCCATTACCACTTCATTTAGTCATGCGCTCAACCAAGACCAAGTTTATCCGTGAAGGAAAATACATTTAACTGCCACCTCATGAGACCTCATGGGAAAGAAAATGGGTTGGGGTAGAATTTTTTTCTTTTTTTTGTGCTGCATCTAGTGTGCCCATCATTGCTAATCCTGCTGGTAAACATTGCACTATGTGTTTTTGGGCGCCTCTTGCAGCACATCCTCTTTATCTCAGTCAGGCATTGAAAAGCTGGCCACAAAGCCCAGAGGTACCACACAGCCACCAGAGGTCAAAGAGCTGACCCAGTTCTTCCTGTATCTGGGTCCTTTCCTTCAGTGTGTGTGTGTGTGTGTGTGTGTGTGTGTGTGGGGGGGGG